>JAODAL010005557.1:25000-142319 GCA_025379985.1 Phyllomedusa bahiana | reverse complement strand
CAGAGACAATCAATACACAGGTCACTAGCTGTGGACGGCTCTGCATACTGGACTGACCAGTGGCTGGGTGCTAAGAATCTGGCGCTAGGCAAGGTGGTGTGTGATAACGGGAGCAATCTCCATGCTGCCCTTAATATCGGTAGACTTACACACATCCCTTGCCTGGCACATGTCATGAACCTGGTTGTGCAGAAATATCTCAAGCGCTACCCGGGTCTAGAAGGTCTGCTGAGGAAGACTTGAGGTTTTAGCTCACACTTCCGGCGTTCGCACCCTGCTTTGACATGACTGGCAGCGTTGCAGCATGATCTGGGCCTCCCCATCCACCATCTAATATATGATGTGGCAAAATGCTGGAATTCCACCCTCCACATGCTCCAGCGATTCTCGCCGCAGCATAATGCCATTATGCAGTATGAAATGTCGCATGGCCTAACTAGCAGCGGTGCAGACCTCGGGGTCTTGACTAGAGATGGGCGAATGTCTCAAAAATTCAATTCGGCGACTTCACCAAATTTTGCGACAAAATTATTTTCGACCCGAATAAATTTGCGATGAAGCTATTTCCTGGCTGCATAGAGCCTGTAGGGTGCTGTAGAACATTGTGCCATGCTCAAATATGCAGAGGGAGCTTGGTTTGGTCTTCATACAATGCTGTGTTTTAGTATGACACGCCCATGACTGCCGCTGCTATTGGAATCGCTTCACTCTTCAATTCCCTGGGCACTTACAGGGGCAAAACTGACCAAATAACTGAAGCGGGAACGCAGTCTTATAAAGTCATGGCAGTGCCAGCTGGAAAAAAACAAGCTGAGGGCTAAGATCCTACAATAGCATCAAAGAACACAATAGTAGGTTCCTGGAGCCGCCACAGGTCGCAGCACAGTAAGGTAACGTCACAGCAGGGGTCACTGGTGTCATCTGGCGGCCATATGTTGACCACACACTAGGTCATACACTTTCTCCCAGATGACATCTGACAACCCCAGCCAAGAGTCGGTGGGTTTGTCAGACACAGCCCTTAGTTGGCATGGCCCGGGAGCAGGTGAGGGGACCTCACCTGTCCTCAACCCACCTCTGTTCCGTTCGCTTTCCACACCCAGAGAACTACTATGTGCTGTGGCCTCAGTGCCACTATACAGTGAGGACTAACTTTTGAGGACAGTGGGCAGCAAAGAGGTGCGGAAGACATCCGCTGCTTCTTGCAGAAGTGGGCAAGTAGTGATGAGGAGAGTTGCAATGGGGGGTTATGTTGCGAGCGGTCAGGCTTTATACAGCGACACTGTTGAGGTAGACGGTGGTGACAGGCAAACACTAATCGATTTAACCGATCGCACTTGAAAGCCGGGTGAAGCAAGCAAGGCTGGGACAAGGTATTCTGGTACCCTAGTTAAACAAGGCATAAAGTCCCCCCAAATGGAAAATTCAGCCCACTCCATGCCTCCTTGCGCCCCATTTTCTCCCTGGAATAAAGTGGCGCCCTAGTCGGTCGCCTACCTTCGACTACCTATGGTCCCGGCCCTGGATGTAAGGGCTTCATCATTATCATTGGGAGAAGAGAGCGGCAGCTTGCGTGTGAGGCAGTGGCACAGCCCGTAAGTCCATAGTGTGGCCGGAAATCAGCAGGGTGGCAACAGTGCGAGGTTGGGAGCCAAACAGCCATGATTTAGACCAACCACTTTGCAGGTCCCAGAAAGTAGCAGCACAGAGGCTCACCGGAGCAGCGGCAGTAAAAGTCGGTCAGTGCGGAGCATTTGTGGTAAAATCACCTACTCGGCGGTGTGCCGCGAACATGGCTATATATAGAATCTGTGGGCAGAAAGTAAAGCGTGACCAGGGGCCTAACGCTGGCACCACGGCCCGGCATCCACATCATGCAGTGTCACCATACAGTGGCCTGGGAGAAACGTGTCTCAGATGTGGTGGTCCATCCTGCCACAACAGCAGCAGCACCCAGTGGCATGCCTCCCATTTCAGGCAGTCAAAGCTTTGCCACCATCATCTACCGGTCCAGATACTCCTGCTCCTCGGCACTCATGGTGCCAGCAGTCATTCACCGAGACGATTGCCAAGAGACAGCAGTATGCGTCTAGCCATCCCTAAGTGCAGAAGCTGATCATGCTCCTGTCCAAGTTGGTGGTACTGCTGTCCCTCCCTTTTCAAGTGGTGGACTCTGCACCATTAACAGAACTGGCCAGGAAACTTTGCATTCACTTTGGCCATTTCTACACCGCCAAGCACACCCTCCTTGAGCTAAACAGAGCAGAGAAACCATAAACATAGAAAACAGGAATTTATGAACAAGGGGAAATTGATGAACAGGAATAAATATATTAACAGGGGGAAATTGATGAACAGGAATAAATATCTTAAAAGGGGGAAATTGATGAACAGGGGGAAATTGATGAACAGGGAGAATTTGATGAACAGGGGGAAATTGATGAACAGGTGGAAATTGATGAACAAGGGGAAATTGCTGAACAGGGGGGAAATTGATGAACAGGGGGAAATTGATGAACAGGGAGAAATTGATGAACAGAGAAAGGTCATTAATGATTTTTGATAATCCAAGTGGACAGCAGTATTCCCCTGGGTGAACGAAGTCAACAAGGGAGGAAATGCTTCGGGTCATGCAAGTTGTCAACGATTTGTAACTTTTTCCGCGACAACTGAAAATTAGAACCATTGTGACAGAAAATGAAAAGAACATGGTGTCCGTGCTGCGTAGGAGGATGGCTGAGCCATGCTCCCTGCATGGCATACATGTTCAATCTGGTTGTTCAAGTCTTACACCCATCTACAAGACATTGTAAAAATGGCCAGAAAACTTTGCATGCACTTCATGCAAAGAAGCACACCCTCCTTAAGTTGCAGCGGCAGACCGGCCTCCCCAGCATAGGCTGATATGTGACATTTGGAATTCCAGCCTCCATATGTTGGAACGACTCTATGAATAGAGAAAGGCTATTAGTGGTTTATTTATGATCCAAGCGGACAAGAGTACACCCCTGTGTAATTTTAATGTCGGCCAGTGGCAGCTCATATGTGACACCTGCCGTTTGCTCAGGCCCTTTGAGGTGGACACATTATTTGTCAGTCACCAGGAATACGGGATGCAGTGACGTCATTCCACTGCTTCATGTCCTGGAACAGATGCTGCAAAATCTGTCTGGTCAGGGGACTGAAGACTACATCTCATGGCCACATGAGTCCAGTGGGGGCTGAAATGGAGGAGGAAGGCATTTTAGCACAAGCAGTGTCTGACGATACGAATGTTTTTTTATTCAGGTGACATGAGAGGAGCAGGAGCACCCGGAGGATTAGGAAGATGACCCAGACACCCTGTGGAGATGGAGGCAGGGAGTCCCTCAGAGTCACTTGCGCAGATGGCCCGCTGCATGCTGATTTGCCTGGCTAGTGACAGCTGAATTGTCACCATCCGGCAGAGGGATGACTTTTGGCTCTCCACCCTCTTGGACCCTCGTTACCGGTCCCAAATGGGGGCATTTATTCACCTGCCAAGACAGAGAACAAACTCAAGTACTATAGAGACATCCTAGAGACATCCTATGTAGTCAGTTGGCCGCTGCCTATCTGCGCCATGGTCCATCCTCTAGCAGATCTGACCAGGTGGTTCATCAGTGCCCATGTACCACTGCCATGGCTGCTGTAGGGAGATAGGGGGGTTATGAGCAGTACAAGCTCCATCAGCAGCAACCTGAGTCTGGAGTTGTTGATGAGCAGCTTTCTTCACCTCCTAGTGATTTAGGTACCCACCACCAGCAGCACCTTGAGCAGACCCTGAACCCTGGATTTTTTGGCTACCTGCCTCAGCTACTATTCTGATGTTGCCACCCACCTGATTCCACACATCTGCCACCATCTTTATCAGGGACTGGTATTGCCACCCACCTCCCCACTCTTCACTGGGCCATTATGTAGCCTTCTGATGCTGCTGCCAAGTGACCGCTGTCTCACTGGAACACCCTGTGGTTTTCTAATGCTGTTTCCACCCTCCACCACTCTATGACATTGCCACTATATTTGGTTTTCCCCTTCTTTTAATCTGTGGAGTGGATACAAAACACAGAACATAAGCAAATATTCCATTTACTTATTTTTGGGTTCAACTCCTGTTTCTTTTTGGCTTTAGCAATGATGGGTTTTTTGACCAAATGTAAGCGGACACTGAAAGATCAAACGAATGGCAAAATGATTGGCGCCAATGCAAAATTACTGATGACACCCTCTCCATTCTTTTGGGGGGGCTCTACATGTATCAGCATTTAACAGAATCACCACAACAAATGAAAAATTTAACTATTTGCCACAAATAGCAATATCCCAAGAGACTGGATTTGAGATGTACGTAGGGCTGAAATACACGAACACTGGATTTGACACAGAATTCTCCACAAAAAGAGAATAAATTATCTCTTGGCCACAGATTAAAATACCCCCACCGGTCTGAAGACGATGGATTTCAGGCATGTATGTCGCAGAAATAAGCACACACTGTATTTCACTCCAACAATTAAAAGTGGAGAAATTAACCCTGACTCGTGGAGGCTCTGGGGTCAGAGATATGGTTCTTGCCTTGTGTGGGTTTCAGGGCATTAACCAGTGGTGAGGCTGGGCTTAAAGTCCTTGTCTCTCTCCCTCACCCACATTTTCCCCACCCATGGTTGAACTTGATGGACACGTGTCTTCTTTCAACCGTACTATGTAACTATGAAACCCTTGGATGTTAAATTCCCTACTGAAAGAACAGGTGAAATTTAAATGTATAGATGGCGGACAAAAAACACACTGTATTTGACTCCAAATACAACACTAACAGGATTGAGTGGATTCCCAGAATCTGAAATTCCCTAATAAGAGCACAGGTGAAATTTAAATAATGGCAGACAAAAAAGTGGTCTGCATTTCAATCCCAATACAACAGTAACACAGGATTGAGTGGATTACTTGAAACTGAAATTCCCTAATACAACAGGAGAAATTTAAATAATGGCGGACAAAAAAGCGATCTGCATTTCTATCCCAATACAACAGTAACACAGGATTGAGTGAATTACTTGAATCTGAAATTCCCTAATACAACAGGAGAAATTTAAATAATGGTGGACAAAAAAGCATTCTGTATTTCAATCCCAATACAACAGTAACACAGGATTGAGGGAATTACTTGAATCTGAAATTCCCTATTACAACAGGAGAAATGTAAATAATTGCGGACAAAAAAGTGGTCTGTATTTCAATCCTAATACAACAGTAACACAGGATTGAGTGGATTACTTGAATCTGAAATTCCCTAATACAACAGGATAAATTTAAATAATGGCGGAAAAAAAAAGCACTCTTTATTTCAACCCCAAACAACAAAAACACAGGACTAGGGGATTTTTTAAATTTTAAAAATTCCCTAATAATACAGCAGGGAAATTTAAAAAATCTAAAAAAAGCCTTATTTCAACCCAAAAACAAGAACACGGAAGGGATTACTTAAATTTAAAAATTCCCTAATAATACGAGGGGAAATTTAAAAAAAAGAAAAAAACCCCTCTGTATTTAAATTTTAAAAATAAAAAGAACACGGAATTGAGTGGATTACTTGTTTTAAAAATTTAATAATACAGCGGAAAATTTAAATAATGCAAAAAAAAAAACCCGGGTCGTATTTCAACCCAATAAAAACATAAAAAGGATGAGGGGATTAAATTTGAATTTAAAAAATTGAAATAATAAGGGAAAAATTTAAATAAGGAACAAAAAATCCCCGATTTATAAACCTGGGGCATTAAATTTTGGGAATGAGCCTCAGTTTTAATAAAGCAGCTTCTTTCAAGATGAGTTGTTTAGAGCAAAGGGATCCAGAACGCTGTTTGAGAAAGTAACAGACATATAGTAGTCTTTTTCCCCCTCCACACTCGTTGAATAAAGCTGTATAATGAGATCTGTGTAGCAGCAGATACAGAACACTGAGTGAGCAAGTAACAGACTTGTAATGGTCTTTTTCCCGATCCCCAATCACTAAGTAAAGTTGTATAATGAGATCTGTGTAAGAGCAGGCTCAAAAAAACTGCACAAGGGAATGGATGCCCAAAGATAGAAATAGCAGCTGCTATTTCTATCTTTGGCAAACACTGAAAAAAGGTTCACCTGTCTCGGACTTGCTTTCACAAATGATGATGCACAAGGATCCACTTTGCTGTATAGCGTCTCCTGCGGCTCACCACCGGCCAAGCGGAAATATACTTGCACTGGAAGGGATATCCGGGCTTGACTTCCACACGGGACCTAGCCGGCCAAAAATCCCAAAGTCCGCGTGACTTAAAACAGCAAACTTTTATTATATGCTCAAAGGTAAGTAAAACAGCTCTACAGCAGCATAACCCCACACCATGTGGAACACACAAACGCGTTTCGGGCAATGGCCCTTGCTCACTTTGGTGACGGTGAAAGGTACCGCCCTTCTTAAAAATAAACTCACAACCAATCACATGAATGCCTATTTATCACATGATGCATGCAAGCAACATATGCTGAGACAGTATAGCATATATCTAAGCATTAACAGGAAAAACACTACTTATGCATATTAATACTTGTGAATGAGTGACTAAATTGTTTGAAAAGGAAAAAAAAAAGGGGGAAGCAGAAAAAAAAAAAAAGGGGGGAAGTCAAGCCCGGATATCCCTTCCAGTGCAAGTGTATTTCTATCTTTGGGCATCCATTCCCTTGTGCAGTACTACTGGTGGATATCTCAGGATCCTGGTACCTATGACCATCATTCTTATCTTGAAGGGACGTAAGCTTATTGTATGCTGATTGGTATACAGACAAAATTCTTTGGCTCTCTGATGAAACCACATGACTTGTGGGTGAAACGTATCAGACATGTTTTCTTATGTGTAATATATATCTGTTGGATTGCTTTCACTGTCCCGTTTGGCACTACTGCATTTAACCCCTTAAGGACCCAGCCTGTTTTGACCTTCCTGACACAGCCCTATTTTTGAAATCTGACATGTGTCAATTTATGTGAGAATAACTTTTTGACATTTTCACCTATCCATGTGATTCATAGATTGTTTTCTCGTGACACATTGTGCTTTAAGTTAAGTTTTTATCCATACAATCCTTGTTTGTTTGTGAAGAATATCAAAATTTCATGAAAATTTGGAAAAATTAGCAATTTTGAAAGATGCTAAATTTCTGCGTGCAAGACAGATAATTATTCACCACAAAATAGTTTATAACTAGCATCTACCATATGTCCACTATAGGTTGGCATCATTTTTTAAATGTCTTTTTTTTTTCTTTTACTACATTAGAGGGCATTAGAAATTTAGTAGTAATTTCTCACATTTCAAGAAAATTTGCAATATACATTTTTTTAGGGACCACTCCAGTTCTGACGTGGCTTTGAGGGCCTGCATGTTAGATACCCCCATAAAGTGATAGCCATCTGAGAAACTAGACCCCTTAACGTATTTACAACACTATTTAGGAAGTTTGATAACCCTTTAGATATTTCACAGAAATTAAAGCAAAGTGGAGGTGAAATGTAAAAATTTCACTTTTTTTGCAGATTTTCAATATTTATCCTTTAAATTCACTGGAATACGGTAAATGTGAATAGGCAAATGCAATGAAAATACATTTCCCCCAGGTCTGCCAGTTTTAGAGATATCCCTTATGGGGGCCCTAGTGCATTATTTGGCTAAATCATAAGACCCAGAATAGGAGGAGCACCTACTATCTCTGGGGGTCTCATTTTCAATGCGATTTTATTTAGGCGCCATTTCAGGTTTGGGGGACACCCTAAGGTGCTAAAACTTAATAAATACCCCAAAAATAGACCGCATATTGGAAACTACACCCTTTAAGGAATATATCCAGGGGTACCATTGAGTATATAGACCCCACAGGTGATTCACAAATTTTTTTTAGCATAAGGCTGTGAAAATTAAAAAAAAAATTTTTCCAATAATCTGCAATTTAGCTTAAAATGTTTCATATATACAAGGAATCCTGGAAAAAAAACCCTAAAAACTTTGTTAAGCAATTCTCTTCCAAGTTCGGCAATACCCTACATGTGGGTGTAAACTGCTGTTTGGCGCATGGCAGGGCGTATAGGGGAGAGAGCGCTATTTGGCTTTTGGAACACAGATTTTGGTGGGGCCATGTCCATTTGCAAAGCCCCCCAAAGTAGCAGAACAGCGAACCTTCCAGAAGTCACCCCATTTTGGATTCAACACCCATCAGGGATCTAATCTAGGGATTTTATTCTGCATTTTAAAGGCACACAGGTGTTCCATAGTTTTTTTTTTAGCATTGGGACAATGAAAATGGGGGAAAAACGCAGTTCGGTCATTGCTTTTTTGAGTTTCAATTTTACAGCATTCGCCGTGCAGTGTAAATGATGTGATAACTTTACTATGGTGGTCGGTACAATTACAATTATATAGATTTTATATAGTTTTTTCTGTTTTATTACTTTTACACAGTAGAAATACATCTATAAAAAATTGCGTTTTTTATGTTGTCCTATTCTGACAGCCATAACTGTTTTTATTTTGCTGTGTGCAGAGCTGTGTATGGGCTTGTTTTTTGCGGGATGAGTTGATGTTTTATTGGGACCATTATGGGGTGCATATGATGCTATGTTCACTTTTTATTAAGGTTTTTGAGATGAACAAAATACAGCAATCTTGGTAGTGTTTTTTATTTTATTTTTTTATAGCGGTCACTGTACGGTATATATGACATGGTAGCTTTACTCAGCAGGTCAATACGATTACACCGATACCCAATTTGTATATTTTTTATTTTTACTGCTTTTATACAATAAAAACACTTTTATTCAACCAGGAAAATACGTTTTTGCATCGCCATAGTCTGAGAGCCATAACTTTAAAATTTTTCTGTGCTTGGAGCTGTGTAGGGACTTGTTTTTTGTGAGATGAGTTGAAGTTTTTATTAGTATCATTTTTTGGGGGACAAGGCTTTTTGATCGCTTTTAAATCCATTTTTTGGAGGCCAGGGTGAAGAAAATACTGCAATCCTAGGAGTGTTTTTTATTTTTATTTTTAACAGGGCACCGTGCAGTATCCGTGATAAGTTAGCTTTACTCTTTGGGTCGCTACGATTATGGCGATACCCTATTTATATAGTTTTTTTATGTTGAAGCAGAGAGCTATACATTTTTTATTTTTCCGTATACAGAGCTGTATAAGGACTTTTTTTTTGCGGGATGAACTGGCGTTTTAATTGGTACAACTTTGGCTTTTTTGGAGTTTTTGATCGCTTTTTATTCCATTTTATGTGCTACGGGATGAACAATAATCTTAATTCTGTGATTGTTTTTTTTTTTTTTACGGCGTTCACCGTACAGGTTAATTAACATGACAGATTTATAGGCAGGTCGTTACGCACGTGGCGATACCAAATATGGGTACTTTATTTATTTTTGATCTTTTTTGGGGCGATTAAGGCGTTGTAAAGGGAAAAGGGCGATGTAACGTATTTTTATTTTATTTTTCGTGTTTGTGTTTTACTTGTTTTTCACTTTTTTTACTTTTTTCACTTTTTCACATTTTTTTTTTTACATTTCCCCATAGGGGATTTGAATGAGAGATCTTTAGATCTCTCATTTAATAGGAATCAGTACATAGCTTGTTGCTATGACTGGTTCCTATGGTAACTGTCAGTCACGATGCCGGGACATGCCCACAGGGCACGGCCGGGCATCGTGACGTCACAGACAACCCGGAAGGAATTTCCTTCCCTGCCTAAAATCACGGTGGCTGTCGCTGTGGGAGAAGGCAAAAGGGGGCCCATTGCACGACGGATTTCCGGGCCCATCCCCCTGCCCGAGCGTCGGTGGGCCGACGCCGATCAGAAAAGGAACCCCCAGGAGGAGCGATCCCCGCGTACCTCGTCCAGATCTTACCAAAACACCCTTTCGTATATTGACGAACAAAACTCCGTTCGTTTTCCCCGATAAAACTAGAAGTGGGGTTATTTTCATTTCGGTTTTCTACCCCTTAGGGTGTAGTTTTATCTGATATTAATAAAAGTTATATTTTAATATCTAACATACCCGTAGGCATTATTGATATTCTTGGTAGTTTTTTTTGTATTTCTATGGTGTTTTTGCGGGGTAGTTGCATCATTGGGCCCCTTCTGCCCTTTATCTATATAGGAGGTTGTAGTTTTTGGTAAGAGCAGGCTCAGCAGCAGAGACGCTATGCCAGGACACAACGAGAGGAATATGGAAGCGCGGGTGCCGTCCGCACTTATATAGTGCTGTGACGTCACAGAATCCTGCCGGCCTCTGATTGGATTCATGTCTGCACTTTATTGAGGGTCCTCCTTTCTTCCTCTTCCTCTCAGAGTTCTCTGCCCCATTTAACGCCATGTGCTTGCGGCCATTTTAGCAATTAAAAACACGCTTCGTTTCCACGAACCACCCTAATCTTCGGCTTCGTGCAAAACCGAAGTTTTCCTGAAATTCTAAACAAATTCCACTTCGTTAGAATCGATTCGCCCATCTCTAGTCTTGACCCATAGAGAGTGGAGACAGGTGAAGGATCTCTGAACCACCCTTGGTAATTTTGAAGAGGCCACCAAAATGGTCAGTCAGGACGATGCCCTTGTCAGCATGACCGTTGTGGTTATATTTTTACTAGAACAGACGTTAGGCACTCTGCGGCAGCAGGTCCCACCAGTGATGGAGGAGGTGGCCTTACTTGCCAGAGAATGTAGATGGCCCAACACAATTGTATAGGTCTTCTTTAGGCGGTGTTTCGAGATCGAGGGCGGGTGCAAGATGGCAGTTCAGCTCACAGAGTAGAGCGCATGAAGCTAGCCAGGGCTTCGGTGACGGTCAAGATGAGGAAGTGGAGGAGGATGAGGAGGCAGTGGTGGACAGCACCGGTACTGATTACCATTCAATGGCAAGAGATTGGCACAGATTACAGGAGGAGGAGGAAGAGGAGGAAGATTCCGTTAGTGCCCCTCTTTACCCTGAGGCTTGGGAGATCACGGCAGCATCTCACACTTGAGTGCTTGGATGCTACATTTCCTGCAATATGATCTACGCATCAAGGCAATAAAAATGAACAGTGAGATAAAGAGGCATATTAACCGCTTGCAGATGTGGAGCAGTGAGCTAGTTCTTTGTGAGGACTCCATCTGCTGGAGGAGGGAAGAGATTTCAGCGCTGACATCCAGCTTCGCTGGAGACTACACAGGGGTTTTCATTTTTTTTACCAGTAGCGCTGCAAGCACAAAACAATCGCCATGCCTAAGAGAAAGGTCAGTGCCGCTGGTGAGGCCTAGGATGAGCCTAAGAGAAGGTAGGCATGGTTGTCAGCAAAACCAGCTCCACCAAAAGCCGAATCAAAGTCAAAAAAGGAAAAGGCAGCAGTAAAGGAACAGTCTGAGGACAAAAAAAGTTCCAGAAAATAGAAAGAGAGGAGTGAAAGGTAAACAGACTGAAGAAGCTAACAAAGAAGAAAGCAAAGAAGATCTGCCATCCGAAAACGGAGAGAGACCCCATCATCCGATGGAGGAGACAAGGAATCCAAATCTGAATAACCTACATCTGTTCAAGTCTTTTATCAGTGGTTCCTTTACCTCCTGTGTACTATTCAGAGGCATACTTTTATCAGCTATTTTGTAAATGCATGTTTTTTTAGTACTTTAATTGTAGATAACACATTTTTAAAATAGGAGGGAATCCCACCACATCTTTGTTTTTGAGCGTTTTAAATTGTATTAAGTATTTTGGAATGCTATGCCCATTATATACAGTTGTCAATTGTCTAGGAATTGCTATGAGGTGGTACCTGAGCGAGAGGAGAGGGGCGCAAGCCGGTTTTTTTTTCTGACAAGACGGTTAAATGCGTAATTTTTTTTTCTTTCTTTGTAACCTAATGCCTTCTGCTATCTTACTAGCAGATTCCCTGACATGGCATGGGGATGGAAAAGCCCAGTGTTCCTTTACTGGCTGACATGCATAACACTTTATTGTCTTAACATTTTCACTGTTCTCTGTACCCACATTGTCTTGTGTATTATTTTTCAAACCTAATTAAAAATAATACCCTGGTGTTGGATTTCCCAAAAATGAACAGCAATTACTAGGTGGCCACACTCCTTGATCCACGTTAAAAGACAAAAGTGAGCAATTTCCTTCCACCCACACAAATTAACAGTAGAATGCAGGAATATGAGACAGTGCTCATTGACTGACTTGAGACATCTTTTGCGTCTTCTTCACATTCTAATGTCACAGTGGAACAACGTCAGCAACGTGGTACCATTAGAATGGCAAATAGCCGCAGCAGGCAGTGTGGCAAAAGCATACTTGGTGACATTTTTCACTCGTTTTTTACCACCTCACCAATACCTGCAAGGCAGGGCAGCATTCAGACACACAGAGACTGCCTTAAGACCATGGTCCATGAGTACCTGCGGCTCAACACCATTGTGCCTGAGCTTACTCGACACGTCATAGAAGTTTTATCCTGTCCAGCCGCCAGAGTTATTTCGGAACGCACATTCAGCACAGCTGGCGGGGTGATAACTGACAAACAAGGATATATAACAAAGTATTGAGATGAATTTATGTTATTGACCTAATACTTATTCTCCACCATAAATTGCAAATAAATTCTTTCCAAATCAGACAATGTGAATTACTCTGGCAGCAAAACAACAAATCACAACTGTTCTTGAATCCCTATAATTTTCAACTAGCAAATAGGATTACAAATATAATTTTTTTTCAATGGAATATTGTCACGGACGCCCCTGTGACCACTGTCCCGGGTCGCAGGCGCGTCCGTGCCCCTGCTACCAGCGGAGCCCCATCCCGCACGTCGGGTTCGGGGTCCGCTCCTGTCCCTGTCCCTGCCGGCGTCCACTTACCCGGCCACGCTCCTGCTCAGCCTGTCTCCAGTTCCCGGCGCGTGGCTCCGCCCCTAGGGCGCGCGCAGCCCGGCTGTTTGAAATTTAAAGGGGCAGTGCGCCGGTAATTGGTCATTTCGGACACTGCTCCTATTTAAGTCTTGTATACCGTCTACGAACCAGAGCCGCCTCTCCTGACCTCCTGCCTGCCTGACTACGAGCCTGCCTGCCGATCCTGTACCTCGTTACCCTTGGCCGCCACCGCAGGCAAGCCCCGCCAGTGGTAGTGACCTGGTGGACTCCCGCCGCAGCAAGACCATCCCGCTTTGCGGCAGGCTCTGGTGAATACCGGGACCCACTTAGATTCCACTCCCTGGTGTGGGCTTACGCCATCGCCTGCGGTGGTCCAGTGGATCCACCTCCTGACCGTTACAGTAGGATCTGGCCATGGATCCCGCCAAGTGGCCGTTACCCAGCCTGGCGAATCTGACGACCGCTGTTGCTCGCCAGTCACTAGCAACTCGGTCAACAGGTGCAGCAACTTACCCCAGCTATCCACCATGTTGCAGCAACTCGTCACCGTCCAGCAGCAGCAACCTTCGCCAGCTCCAGCGGTTGTTCCTGCTTCTACGGTTCCTGTGGCTCTGAGGGGGCCCAAACTTCAGCTGTCGCTCCCATCTAAATTCAACGGAGACCCGAAACTCTGCAGGGGTTTCATCAACCAATGCTCTATGCACGTGGAGCTGATGGCTGATCAGTTCCTGCCTAAACGTGCGAAGGTGGCTTTCGTGGTCAGCCTCCTCTCCAGGAAGGCCTTGGCATGGGCTACACCCCTATGGAACAGAAACGATCCAGTGACGGCGGGTCTACAGTCGATCCTTAGTGAGTTCCGCAACGTCTTTGAGGAACCAGCCCATGCATCCTCCGCAGAGACAGCTCTCCTAAACCTATGCCAGGGGGACCTGTCTGTCGGGGACTACACGGTACAATTCCGTACTCTGGCCTCTGAACTGTCTTTGAACGAGGCCGCTCTGTGTGCTACCTTCAAGAAAGGGCTCTCAAGCCGAGTTAAGGACGTCTTGGCTGCTAGAGATCTCCCATCTTCCCTCAGTGACCTGATCCGGTTAGCAACCCGCATTGATGTACGCTTCATTGAACGGGAGGAAGAACTTCGGCAAGAGCATCAGTCAGCCCAGGCTCGCCGGTTTCCTCGCCTGGCACCGGTGTTCCAGAGGCCTCCTGCGCCACAGTCGCCAACACCCACCGAGGAGCCCATGCAGATTGATCGGGCCCTTCTCTCTGAGCAAGAGTTGACCCAGCATCGGCAAAGGAATTTGTGCCTCTACTGGGGCACCCCCCAGAGCTTTTTGGGGAGGAAATTTGCCCCAAGGGGGCCCCCAATCTGCAGAAACTTCTGCACCAGATCTGTGGGAGAGGCATTCCTAGGTGCAAAACCCCTCCTCCCACCCTTTGAGCCTGTCGGGCATGTCAAGAGGGGTTGTCACATTTCAATTTTCCGGCGTTTCTGGACTCGGCTCCCCCGGGAACTTCATACACCAGTCCCATAAAGCATATCGGTTCGGTGGTACCCCCAGAGAAACAGCTTGCATCTCATCCGCAGGGGGGACTGCTTAGCGCACCATCCATTTTGGTCCACCAAGCCACTGTCCCTCCAGGGGGGGCGCTCATAAGGAAAAATCTCCTTCTATTGTTCCCTTTCCTCCTCGTGGCAAACCTCCTCGCTCCTAGGCTGGGGGTTTCCACTCTCCAAAACCTGGACTGTCACGGAAAAGGGATTCCGGGGGTCCCAACTTCAGGGGCTTTTTTTGTGGGCCCCTTTGCCCATGCTTCCCTGCCCCCTCGCGCAACCCTTCAGAGGCATTGCCCGGCTGCCCCCAATATCGGAGTATCCGATTTTTTTCTCTGAGAGACAACGAAGTTTTCCCTCCGCACGTCCAACGTTTCCCCAATCGACTACTGCCGGCCCAGTCCCCGCGGGGCCCGAGTCTACCCACTGTCGTTTCCGAGCCCCAAGCCATTTCCGAATACATCCAGAGAATCTCCGAAGGGGTTCATCCAAAGCCCTTCGCCCCCCATGCTGGGGGGTTTTTCTTTTTCGGAAAGGACAAGGACGAAATTTTTTGGGCCCTGCAAGAACAGGGGCTTAAAACCAAAAAAAAAAAAAAACACGGTAAAAACCGTTTCCCTTGCCGCTGATCACAGAATTTTTTTGATCTCTGCAGGGCCCAATTTTTCTCCGAATTGGATCAAAGGGGGGCCCCAAAATTTTTGGGCCCAATCCGCAAGGGCGATAATGGAAGAGGGCCTTAAACCCGGGATGGGCCATTTTGAGTACCGGTTGAGCCCTTTGGACGTGCAATGCGCCCGCCGTTTCGGGAGCTCGTGAACGACGTTTTCCCAAAACCCTCCTCATACCTGCGTGGTGGTTCTACCTTGATGACTCCTGGTGACTCTCCTGACCTCGAGCCCCCACCGCACCATGTTCTCAAGTTCGAAGCTCCCCGGGGAGAACCATCTGTATGCCAATTTGGGGAATGCCTCTTCCATAAACAGCCCCCCATTTCGGGGTATCACCCTCTACCCAAGGCCCCCTACAAAAATCCAGCAAAAGTCAGCCATTTTCAGTGGCCACCCCCGTCGGTCGCGGGCTTCGAAGCCAAGTCCGCCTTCTCTACGGCATCAA
Organism: Phyllomedusa bahiana; assembly: GCA_025379985.1. Lineage (NCBI taxonomy): Eukaryota > Metazoa > Chordata > Amphibia > Anura > Hylidae > Phyllomedusa > Phyllomedusa bahiana. Next base: position 126,694 of record JAODAL010005557.1, on the reverse strand, counting down.
CCGGGAAAGCCCGGATCCCCCAAAACCCTTCACCCAAAAAAATGGGCCCATCTGTGGGACCGGAGAGCCTTACGCAAAAAAGGGCCCACGGGGAAACTTTACGTGCGGCTTTTCTCCAAGAGTCTCGTGGCCGAGAGGGAAATTACACGATTGGGGACCGGGGGCTACTGGGCCAAAAATTGGCCCTGAGGAGTGGCTTATCGGGAGGGCGCCCTTTCCCATCCCCTATCTACCCCCGGGTAACCACAAAAACCCCCCAAAATCTTTAGACGGGTCAGCGATTTTTCCCACGCCAGGCTAGTGGTTCGATTTCTTTTCCCGTTCGATTTCCCCGATCCATTTCACCTGCAAAGAAATTTAGAGCTACCCCCCTCCCTGCCTCCGACGTGGGGGGGTAAAAAATTACTCCAAACACAAATTCCTCCAGAACGTCTTATCTCGCACTCCAGTGGACCTTCGAAGGTTTTTCCTGGGAAGGACTTATGTGGCCCTGCTCCCCCCAGAGCTTAAACTTAAAAAGGGGACAATTTCTCATTGGGTGCGGGGCATCCCGGGGCCCGAAAACCTTTCCCCCTGAATCCCGTTTATTGGTGCCTGAGCTTGAAAAGGACGTTAAGGACTTTGTTTTTTGCTTGTACCCGTGCCCCAACAAGACGCCACTCACAAACCGGGGGGGGTCACACAGCCCCCTTCCCATTCCAACTCAACCTGGCCAACTTTCCATGGACTTCATAACTTTAAACCCCCCTCCGTCGTCTGGGAAAACCAAAATTTGGGTGATTACGGATCGCTTTCCAAGTGGCCATTTGTTTTTGCAGGGCGCCCTGCCTCCCGCCTGGCTAGCTATTCTTCCTTCATGTGTTTTTGTCCATGGACTTTTCCCTCCAAAAGGGCTCGGCCCCGGGGTTCAATTTTGTATCCAGGTTTTTTCACCCTGTGCAACCCCTTTTAGTGAAGCTCGACTTCCTTCCGCCCAAACCCCCCCAGAAAAAGAACGGCCAGTGAGAGGGTCAACCCAAATCTTGGATTTACCTTTCCATTTCGTCTCGGCACTCAAAATAAATAAAAAATAATAAAAAATAATAATCTTTTTTTTAAAACGCCAACATATTCCCAGCACTTTACAAATTTAAGGAAACGACGACATTCACATTTAAAAATACTTACAAAGACACAAGGTTGGAGGCCCTGCCAGAGACTTCAATCTATTAGGGTTATGGGTGAAACATACGGTAAGAAGGGCCCAATTTTAAAAGGTCCGGCCATGTTTCAAATAGGGGGTGGTTTTTCATAAAAATGGTGAAATTTCCACCCAGACACATCTATTACAATAAGTGCCTTGAAGCCCTATGAGGGAGTGAAAATTTGGGGTGATACAGTTAGGGGGTCTTTTTAGGGAACCGAGAAAATTTATTTTCAGGGCCCCTTAAAACTGTTGAGGGTTTTTGAATGTGCCTGATTGCCCCGGGTAGCAATTCCAGAGAATTGGTGCGCACATTTGAAATCTTGTAGGCGGGGGGCATGAGAGGCGGATATTGATGAGGTAACCTGATATCAGCAGCAGAGCGGAGAGAGCGGTCGGGTGGTAGACAGAGACGGGGGAGGGGATTAGGGGGTGCACGTTTTTGGGAACTTTAGGGGGAGAGTGCTGATTTATACTGTATCCTTACTGGATGGGCAACCATCAGTTACTGACACAGGGTAGAGGTGTCAGTATAGCGGCTGGAGAGAAAAATAGCCCCCGGGTGCTGCATTTTGGGCAGATTGGACAGATGATTGGTCCATTTACTGCCAGGGGCGGAGTTCTCTTAAACCCCCCCTTTGAGCCCAAGCCCAGCGGGGGTCCCCCCCCTTCCCTACATCGTGTATGGCCGCACCCCCCGCCCTCCCCTCCCCTGGCAACCCCCTTTCTGGGGTTTCCCCCGGGAAGCGGAAAACCCCAAGGGTTTTCAAGACATGAAGGCCATCGGCCCCCAAACCCGTCAGTCGCTGCCCCTTTTGCTTCCGACCCAAAGAAGACCCAAAGGGCGGTACAAGAGAAGTTAATCCCCTCCCCCGGGGTTTTCTTCCCCCAGGTGACAAGGGTGACTCCCCCGCCCTAAATATGCCCGCCTAAAGATCCCTTTCACTTAAACGGGAAAACCCCTTTTTTTCCTGGGACCCTTTTTTGGGGTTTCTTTCAGCCGCACAAACCGGTGCCCATCAAACTCCGGCTCCCTCCTACTATATAACCCCAACTCTTTCATGTCCCCCTTAAACTAAAACCCCGGTGGCCCTTAAAATTTGTTTTTCCCAAAAGGCCGTTCCCTCCCTCCTCTGGGGCTGATGCAACCCCCAACCCCTTTCCCGGGGTCAAAAAAATTTCGGGGGCATAAGGAGAACCTTGGGGGAAAAAGCATATTTCCCCTTTTGGTGGCCCTGGAAGGGGTTTCGGCCCCCTTTGGGACCCCGAAGAGAAAAATTTTTTTAACCGAAGCCCCACCAAGTTTTTCCTTCAACCCAAATTTAAGAAAAGGGGGGCCCAAAAGGGGGGAGGCCAAGGGGGGTAACCCGGGTCATGGACCCCCCTCGACCTCTTTTCCCGGTCGCAGGCCCCTCCGGTCCCGGGCTCCCAGCGGAGCCCCCGGTCCCGCCCCCTTTTTCGGGGTTGGGGCCCCCGCCCCAAGCCCCTTTTCCCTTTTGCCGGCGTCCCCTTTTACCCGGCCACGCCCCTTTCTCACCCTTTGTCTCCACCCCCCCGGGCGCGTGGCTCCGCCCCAAAGGGCCCACGGGGGCCCGGCTGTTTGGGAAATTTAAAGGGGCATGCCCGGAAATTGGTCTTTTGCCGGGAAACGCTCCTTTTTAAAAGCCGGGCCTCTTCCCTCCCCGGCCCTCGCCGGATCCTTGGAGTATTTTTCCCTTGGAGAAAGCTGCCAAATGTGTTCCTGTTTCCCTTTACCTTTGTACTGCTGCCTTCCCTAGGGTTTAAACCAAACCACAAACCCAAACCCAAACCCCCTGTCCTGCCCCCTCCTGCTTGCCCTACCGTTTTACAAACCAAAGGGGCCGCCTGCCCAAAACCTCCTCCCTTGCCCATGACTACAAAGCCTGCCTGCCCTTTTTTCCCTTTACCCCTTTAAACTTTTTGGCCGCCCCCCGCAGGCAACCCCCCGCCAGTGGAATGACCTTTGTGACCCAGCCGCAGAAAAAGCCCCATCCCCCCCTTTTGGCGGCGGCTCGGGGGAAATCCCCCGGGACCCCACTTAAAAATTCCACCCCCCCGGTGTGGGTTTAAACCCATCCCCTTTGCGGTGCTCCAGGGGATCCACCCCTGCCCGTTCCCAAAAAATATCTGTTTAATGGGGTGTTTTAGGGAAAAAAAACCCTTTAAAAAGCAACACAGCAAGTCACAACTTTCCCTTAAATCCATAAATTTTTGCAAGGGTGCTACCCAAATTTTTTTCTCCACTAGCTTTACCCCCAAAACACAAGTTTCACTTTTGGGGCACTCAGAACTGAAGAAGGAAAGATGCGGGTCAAAAAAAGGGGTAAAATTTCCCCTGACTTTGGGCTTTTGTTAAAAACCCCTTTAAGTTTAAACGTCCCCCACCCCCTAACAATCTAACTAGCAGCTTTTTTTTTTCTAAAATCGCTGGGGAAAAAGGGTTTTCCCTGCATGAAATTAAAGGCATGAAAACACAAAAGGGGCGGGTATTTTTCGGGTACTGAAACTGGAAATGGCGTCCAACGGAAATACAAGGGAAAATAAATTGAACAGGGCAATGTTTTCAGCAGCCAAAAAATCCCCACCCCTCCACGATGAACGTTTTTGGGAACACTTCCCTTTTTGTCTATACTGATTGGATGGTCCCAAAAATAAAAGGAAGCAGCTCAAATGAAAATAAAAAATGGCGCGGCAAATTTGCACGGGGTGGGAACAACAATTTTAAATTTCGAACAAACCCCATAAAAAGTTTTCGGTTCCATTTTGGGTTTTTTAAAAATTCGTAAAGTTTAAACCCCAACAAACCCCTTTTTCTCAAATGGTTTGCTCAATACAAATTCACAAGTTTTAAATTTTTTCAAAATTTCAAATTAGAAGTAGTGTTGAGGCGATTACTTGGGCCCATCCCATCGGTCGATGGTCGATATTCAACCACCCATCGCCCAAGATTTTCGATGTTGGCGAATTATAGATTAGATCGATACCATTAAATCTATGGGGAGGAAACCCAAACCTTCATTTTTTACCCCCAAACAGGCGGGAAAGTGGAATTAACATCCCAACGTCAAAGGGATACGTGCTACATCTTAGAAAAACCATTTGGGATATAAAGCCACAGAAAAAAAATCACAGACCATTCACTATCCCGTCTTGCACCACAGAAAGACCTAAAACCTGCATGACCCACCACAAATTAAAAAGGCCAGAAGGCAGTATGATTTAACCATCATTTTACTTGAACTGGACATTGAATATCCCTGTCCGGAATGCGCCAAACCCCAAACCTGCATGACCCCCAATTTAAAAAAGTGCCCCCGGGAAAAAGGGGGGCTTTCAACCACCATTTTATTTCACTGACATTGACTATACCCGTCCCCCGGGGCCCCACATGAGCCCCAAACCTGCATGACCCCAATTAAAAAAAGGGCCCGGAAAAAGGGGTCTTTCAACCACCTTTTTGTTTCACTGGATATTGACTAACCTGCCTGGCCACAGCAGACCCCAAACCGCATGGGGCCCCCAAAAAAAAAAGTGCCCCGGGAAAAAAGTCTTTCACCACCATTTTTGTTTCCCCGGACATTACTGTCCCGCCTGGGTACCCCCCCGCTTCCCCCCGAGAGGGGACCAATTTAGCTTCACTTGGGAAATACGGCGTTAACCCCCCTGTTCCACACGGGTGCCCTTTTTCTTGGCTTTTTTTTTCTCATTTTACTCAATTTGTTACGGATGGGGATGGACCACTGACCCCACAAGCGATATGAACCAACGCCAGGGGAACGAAACAAAGTAGGTCCGTTTTCCCACCAGAGCCCGCCGAAAAGCGGGGATGGACTTGCTGGGGCGGATTACTACCGGGTCCTTTCCCCTGAGTGCTTCTTGCGGTGGCAGCCAAAGGGGTTTGCGTGGTACAAAACTGAAGCAGCCGTACGGGACGGGCAAAAGGGCAGACGGGCGGAAAATGGTTTCGTGGTCCCAAAGGGACGGAGGCAGAAGGACGGTACACAGTAAACGGAACAAGACACTTTGGGAACGTTCCTCTCCGGCACAAGGCAACGTTTCGAAAAGGGTGCTGGGGAAGAGGAGGGCTAAATAGGGACCGCCCGATGAAAACCAATCCCCGGGCGCACTGTCCCTTTAAATCCCCCGGCAGGCCGCGCGCCGCGCACTAAGGGCGGGCCGTGCCCCCGCCGGCACAAGCGCGCGCCAGAGGGGGACCGGGAGCGGGGACGGGAAAGGAGCCCCAAGGGGGGTTCCCGGGGGAGCGGGGCCGCGCACCGTCCCAAAAAGGGGTGCGGGGCGTTGGGGGGTGTCCCTGCGACCCGACACAGGGTCGCGGGGACACCCTAACGCCCCCCCCCCTTAGGCCTCCCCCTCTTCTGGCCCCAAATTTAGACAAAGCCCCCTACCAGGATGTTTTCCTCCGGCTCCCACGACCTTTCCTCGGGCCCAAACCCCTTCCCATCCACCAAAAAAAATCGTCCCCCCCGAACCTCAAAGGGGCCCAAAACCTTTGAGGCAAAAATTTTTGGTGGAATCACTAGGGGAGACGGGGACCCACGGACCGAGAGAAGCTTTATGGGTGACCGCTTCATAGGGAGCAGGGAAGGAGTTTGGGATGCGCATGGTCGGGGGAGCCGGACTTGTAGGTACAGGATAAATGCGCCTCAGGCTTAAAAGGGACCTAAAAAACGGGGACCCCAGCTTGTAGCGGGGTTTTTAAAAAATGGAAAATTTGGCAGACAGCCACACCTTATCCCCCCGGGACAAAGGAAAAGGGGGTCTTCTTTTTTTTCCCTTTGGGTCTTCATAGGGGCCAGGCCTGAAGCGGGATGGCGGCCCCCTCCAGACAGGGGAAAGTCACGGACCAGACGTCCACAGCAGGGACATCGGGGGAGGCAGAGGCAGGGAAAGGGGGGGCGGGGAGCCACCAAAACAAGGAAAAGGGGGGGATGCCCCAGGGGAATCAGAGTCCAGGGAATTAAACAAAATTCCCCCCAAAGGGTATAACTGGACCATCTTTTGTTTGGCAGAAGTAAGGGGGGGAGTAAGTACCTAGGACCGATTCACCCTCTCCATTTGCCTTTGGATTGTGGGGGGGACGCAAAGGAGAAGTCCAGTTCCACTTGCAGTAGCGACGGGGCCTCGCCAAAATCTCGAACGAACTGGGCCCCCCGGGGTCCGGACTTGTGTAAGGGGAGTCCAGTAGCCCGGAAAATGTTTTTAAAAAAAAAAAATTTTGGGCGAGCCACGCCAAAGGGAAAGGCCCGCAAGGGAACAAAATACCATTTTGGAAAAAAACGTCATGACACCCAAATGACCGATACCTAAAGGGGGCGGTAAGTCATTAAAAATCCATGGGCAAAGGGCCCAAAAGGAAAGCTAGGCACCGGCAGAGGTTGGAGTAGCCCGCGGGCTTTGGGCGAGGTGACTTTTTGGGGGCACAGGTGGGGCGGGCCCCCCAAAACTCCTTTTAAACATCGTTAACGAGACCGCCACCAGTAGAACGGGAAATCAATGAACAAGACCTTCGAACCCCCAGGGTGTCCGGCTGTGCGGGAACATGACCCCCATTCAGACCCTCAACCGGGAGCGCAGGGCGCACAAAACGTCTTCCGGGGGTACCCCGGGAGGTTAGGGGAGCCACAGACACAGACGTTGGGGGGGTACAATATTTTTTGTGGGGCCGCCTCTTCCTCCCCACTAACATCGGGGGCAGGGAAAAAATCGCCTTGGGGGTTTTTTTCCCCGCCGGTGGGAATGGATATGTATTGAAAGGGGCACAGAACAGAGACCACTCCTTGCGGGGTTTCAACGTTGTCTGTCTGGGATAGAGGGGTTTTTGGGGGTCATGAAATATTCACGGGGAAACGGCACCCCCCGGAGTGGCCCATTCTTCAAGGGCAATTTAAGGGCTAAAAGTTCCCGATCCCCATGGTAAGTTTTTTTCTCTGCTGGTGAGAAGGTCCGGAAAAGAACCCGCAGGTCCGAGTTTTCCCCTTGGGGGCCCTTTTGGGGTGACAGTCCCCCAGCCTTAGGAAGGCGCCCACTTCCAGAAAAAAGGGGTTTCCCGGGAAATCGGGCCGGGATAACCCCGGTGCGGAGGGCGAATGCCCCTTCAATTTGGGAAAAGGCTTTTTTTGGGGGCCTGAGGCCAAGTTTCGGGTTGGAAATTTTTTTTTGTAGGCCAAAATTTGGTGCTACCAATTTTGAAAAAGGGACAAGTCGTAGTAATTTTCAAACCCAGGGAAAAGTTGTATGCCCGCAGCCAAAACGGGCCACTGTAACGGAGAGGTTTGGGGGGTCCCATCCGCAGACCCCCTATCAAGATTATGTACCAAGGAAAGGGAGGGTGGTTGGGGAAATAGGCACTTTTCCGTTTTTTGCGTAAATGGGGTTCCCGCCGGGCTCAGGACCGGCCACATGAACGGTGGGGTCCCAAAAAGGGTGAGAATACCAGAACACTAAATAGACCAAACACAACATAAGGAGGCCTGAAAAAGTCCCCTTACAAATTTTTGGAAGACGGGCCGGGGCGTTGCAAAAACCGAAGGGGATTACCAATACTCAAAGTGCCCCCACGGTATTAAGGCCGTCTCCCCCTCTCCCCTTCCCGATCCGAAGATTATATCCCCCCCCCAAGTCCAATTTTGGGAAAAAACCTTGGCCCCCCGGGGACGGTCAAAGATTCCGGATTAAAAGGGAAGGGTACCGTTTTTTGAGGGGACTATTTAAACCACGGGAGTCAATGCATGGGCTCAGGGGTCCTCTTTTTTTCCCACAAAGAAAAAAACCGCACCCCCCGGGGAAGTAGATTTGCGGAGAAACCCTTTCTAATTTTCTTCTACAAAGGCCGACATCCCCATTTTTTGGGTACGGGAAGCGGGGAGAAAAACCCCACCCCGGGGGACTATCCGGGTAGCAGGGCATGGGGGAAACATATGGGGATAGGGGAAGTGTCTCACTCCCCCTCTCGGAAAAAAAAACCCTTTGGGAAACCCCTTAAAAGGGTTCGGGAAACCAGGTTAGTGGGTTGGGAAGGGCTGTGGAGGACGGGGCCCCCCGGGGGGGGGCCCAAAAACAAACACTGCTCCACCCCACGCAAAACTTTCACCCATCTTCCCAACCAGCATAGGGGGTGACCGTACCAAGGAAACCCCATAGAAAACCGAGGGAACGGGGTAACACGAAAAACGATCCTTTTCCCCTTTGCAGGGCTCCATTTGTAGGGCCACTGGTTTTAGTCCTAGTGGATGGAGTCTTTTAATAGTTCACCACTGACGGAGGAATGACCAAGGGTTGGGTTTTAAAGGGCGCACCCCCCGAGAGACGATACTTTGGGCACCAACGAACTCCATAAACCCCACCCACCGGAAACCAGGGAAGGCCGACCCGGACGAATTCCGGAATTGGACGAACCAAGCTGGGGAGCATAGCCGTGGAGAGGGATTACTCACACCTAGGAACCCTCTCCCCCCCAATCCTAGTGGGCGTTTCCCGGACTTGTCGAAGAAGTGGGCAACCCCTACGGGGTGTTTTTGGGGCTGCCGCAGTAGAACACAACTTCTCCTCCGCCGCGGGCAAGCCTTGCGAGACAGGCGGGGACTGCCACTTGCATGGCCTCTTTCCCAAAGGGTGGCTGGGAGGGAGGGGTGGAGACGCTGAAACACTGGCGAAGACGGGGTAGCCGACGTGTTTGAGCGTTTCCGCGTTTACGGCAGCTCCTCCCTTTCCTCCAGAAAGGGTGTCTATCGTTTGCCAAAGGATGGAATCACTTAATGACGTTTTGAGAGTCCCGGGGGGGCGAGGGGGATCCTTAACTGGCCGAGACCCTTCTTTTAACGTGGGGCCCAACCAGCATCATTCCACGCCAATTCAGGGCTAAGGGGCGAATTGCACGGGGTAGTCCCAACGGAGGAGTTCCCCTGCGTAGGTTTAATAAAGCTTTTAGCAGACGAGGCCGGGCAGGCTCCTGAAGACTCCGCGGAAATTTTCCAGCAAGAATGTCGCCAGAAACCCTGTGATAGGATCGCCTCGGTCCCAAAGGGCGTCCCCCCCGGCCAGGGCTTTCCCGGAAAGGGGACTGACCACGAAGGCCACTTTGGACCTTTCGGACGGGAACTGACCACCAAATTCCCGGGGGAGCAAAACGGGTGAGAACCCCCCCAGGCCTTAGAGCCCCCCCAAACTTCTCGGCATGGACAAAACGGGTTTAGGACCCGGATGCCCCGGAACGACGCTGCTGCTTGAGCCACGGCCGCCGTTTTCTGCGCCGATGGCCAGGAGCTGCTGATCATAGTAGTCAGTTTTTTCATGTTGCCTTTCTGCGCGATCTGCTTAATTTGCTGACCACGGGGGTAGTGAGTCGGAGACGCTCGGGAAAAGGGCACCCTTGGGGGACCATGGCCGAATCGAACTGTTTCGGAGTGGATTTGGGTCCACTGGACCACAAGCGATGATTAAGCCCGCCGGGGAACGGAATCTAAGTATCCGGTTTTCACCAACCCCCCGCAAAGCGGATGGACTTGCTGGGCGGATTACACCCGGTTTGCTACCCCCCGACTACTTGCTTCGGGGGCACCGAGGGGTTTGCGTGGTAAAAAAATCTAAAACAGGCCTCGTAGTCCGGGGGCAGGCAGAAGGTCAGGGCAGGCGGGAATGGGCGGCAAAGGGGCGAGGCAGAAGGTAGGACACAGTAAAAAGGAACAAACACTTTAGGAACCTTTCCCCTCCAGGCACAAGGCCTACGATTTTGGCAAAGGGCGGGGAAAAAGGCAGGCTTAAATAGGACCGGCCGATGAAAAACAAACACCGCGCCTGTCCCTTTTAAAATTTCCCCCCAGTGCCGCGGCGCGCCAAAAGGGCCCGCGGCACCCCCGGGAGCAGGGCGCGCGCCAGGAGGGACCAGGGGGCTGGACGGGGGAAGTGACCCCAACGGCCGGGGTCCGCGGCCCGGGGTCGGCCGGCACCGGCCCAGCAGGAGGTTTTGGGGGCCCTTTCGGGTGTGGCCCCGCACCCGAGGGTCGCAGGGACACCCGTAAAAAACATTTTGCTTAAGATAGGTCATGAAGAGGGTTCCTCCACGGCAGTCTGCGTCTTTCATCTGTTTGGTAGCTTGTCTTTCATATTCATCTTCCCCTTGAGAGAGGAATAGAGAGGCTGGGTTGAGAGTAGAACATCTCTCAAAGAGTCATTCTCAGGCATCAGTAATGGGCATTGTATAGGGGGATGGCGCTGTTTACTGAGATGAGGTTGCTGCAACATTTTCAGGATCCCTTGTGGATCATGAGGAGCCAAGACATTGACCAGCTGGCCTAAAATGATGTCTTGAGTTTTTTCAAGAAGAACTTGTGTAAGGCAATGACAGCTCTGAGCAAGTACGGGAGCCCGTTGCACAGATCTAACTTGCAAGAATAGTATAAGATGGTTCATACGCTCTCCATTTTTTGGTCAGACTCGGAAGCGTGTACATAGTCTTCAAATAGGAAGAATTGAAAGGCTGTGAGTAGTCCGGGATTCCCCAGAGCGGAGCTTGTAGGATTAAGGTTTTTTTTTTACCAGGGTTTGATACACTCTCGTAGCCTTAGTGAGAGTTCATTGGTGTAAATTTTGTCCTTGAAAGAATAGTATATATCTTGCATAATACTGGAGGGATTGGGTATCCTTTGACGTCAGTAAGTGACGAGGCCTATAAATCTTGAAGTTGTTTTAGATTGTTCGGTGAAGAAATGTGCAATCCACAGCTTTTCCGTTCATCGTAGGTGTCTTGGTTACCCTGGATAGGGCAATGTCCGAGAATACAAAATTTCTATAGAACACCATTGGAGCTTGGACTGTGAGGACTTGCAGTTGATGATGCATGCTTTAATGTTGAAGAGACTCAAAGAGCTTGATGACAAGTTGGAAATCAGGTGCGCAACCACAGATAACTATATTACATGTCCTGCTGGGGCTTGAGTCAACTGGTTTGGTGTGTTCTGTGCCCCTTTGAAGCACCTAGTTCAGTGGGCTGGAGTCACGATAGTGAAAGCAAAAGGGTATGACAGTCCTTGTGTATTGGGACACTGAAGAATACATTGCAGAAAAACCATAGTCTGTGATGTAAGGTGAAGAAGGTACGTGGCTGAGAAGATACAGAGCTATTGGAGGTCAACTAGGGTTCACATAACCGTGACAGCAATGACTGCTCCTGAGGTCCTTATCCAAACGGTATTTTGGAGGTTCACCAGGGATATCTTTATTTGTGAACGGGAACCGAGGTGTATGTGCAGGAGAGCAGTGGATGTGTACCCCATTATCCAGGAATGTCTGGATTTGAGACTCAGCGATTAGTTCTTGATCATGCTTAAAGGGATATTGAGGGCAAGCAAGGCAGGGTAGACCTCTTCAAGAAGAAATTAAGGTGAGGCTGGAAGGATGAGACTTCATCTGGACCTTTAGACCTAATTCTGGAGGGTACTGGTGTCCAAAGTTCTGGAGGGTATTGCTGATGTGGATAAACTTGTGAAGACAGGAACAGCTTGTAGAGCCTTTCATGTGAAATTGAGGCATGAGGTGGAGTATTTGTTGTCCAAGCATACATTCCTGAAGAATATATCTGATCAGTAGACATTCATCGTTTTCAGATGATAAGCTTCAAACAGATTAGTGGGTAAGTAGGAGAGTTATGTGTCTAGAAAGGAGTCCATGCTGTCCAATTTGTGAACAGGGTAGGTTAAGCAAGTAGGGTGGTCGTCCCATCACTTCAAAAATGAAGTATAGTCAGAGGAAAGTATGAAGTCCGGTGGAATGTCTAGAAGTTTCAGAACTGATCTGGCTGTACATGTATATACAAGGTAGGAAGTGGTGGCCTTTAATTTTGATCTTGGAATTAGCACGGTACTGAATGCCTAACAGTGGTGTTCTCTGAAGCACTGAAAATACGGTAGACATAGGTTTGCCGGATCCTATGGATGAGGACGATATGGAGGTGTTTTGAGGTTGGAAGGAGGATAAGTACGCATCTTGTGGATATGTTGTTGGGTACTGACTGCATGGTTAAGATTGGTAAATTGAGGTCCATTATGAATGGTTATTTATTGTAGGACTGGAAGGCCTGTGTTGTGTTTGTTGGTTGAATCTTGACGGTGAGACCAAAAAACTTAATACTGAGGTTGATATTGATTATATGATGAGGGTATTGCGGTAGTTGCTGTCCATTGGTAGAAAGATTCCTTTCATCACGAGCTTTAACGCGGCCCTGCCTCATGAGGTGACCAGATCCGTGCCAGTAAAAACAAGGTTTCTGAGTTCGGCCTGGTCCGCCAGGGTGAGCGCTCTGGAAAGGTCGTGAACCGTTACCTCGATAGGAGTTGTAGGGACGTTACCAGGGAAAAAACTTTTTGCCATTGAGTTGATTTGGGGGAGGGTTTATTGGGTGTCTTGGCTGAGTATAGAGCCCTGTGGGAGTCTTGACTATAGGGTCACATTAGAAACCTTCTTCAAATTTTGAGAGGGAATCAGTTTGATGCCAACAAAGAACTCTGAGCACTTAGCATAGAAGATGTTGACTTCCAGAATCTGCATATTCTGCTGAATAGTTTCAAATAATACGAGTGGGTTTAAGGAGACCTATAACAAACACAGTTGAAAAGAGGTTTCTGTGAACTTTAGTGTTCATGTCAAATCCATGGGCCTGGACTAAGGCAGACATCCGTTGATAAAAAATTCTCCACGGATTCAGTAGGACTCTGAGTAGAATTGAAGATATTGATGAGGATCATCCAAGGCGTTCCTTTGCCAAGAATGAAGTTGACGGCAGAATTCTTCCTCAGATGAGTAAGCAATGATGTCCTCAACAGTGTCTACTTGTTAGGGTGATTAGATGATAGCCAAAAGTAATCCCCAGCTTGATGTGGCAACATGGTAATATATCTTTCCAAGAGGCAGAATTTGTCTTCTGTATCTGACGATGCCTCAGTAAAGCAATAGGGTTTTTCTTCAGGGTCTGGCATTTGGGTCAGTAGATTATTGACTTGTGTAGGGTGTAAAAGGCACGTAGCTTGGTTTATCCTGGGGTATTGTGCCTGGCGCCGATGGATTGAGAAGTAGAACCGGCAGAGAAAAAGATCAGTGGCTGTGGAGGTGATGGTGGAGAAGGCGATGGTGCTGACGAGGTGGGGCTAAGTCCATGAAATGAGTCTGGTTCTGTGGTGGAGGGGAATGTGGGTGTGGTTTGATACAGAACTGAGGCTATACTCCTGAGCAAGGGTGAAGTTGCCCTGGGAGAGTTATTTTTTTGGGTAAGGGAGAGCCACGTAGTCTTCAGACATTTGGCCATAGCGTCTGTTAGCACCATTATCCGTATTTACGTACTGAAGGAATTGCCTTGTGCTCAAGTATGCGGTATGAGTATGGCGCTGTACACATGCCCATTGGTGGGAAAGCAAAGATGCCAGAATAATTAATGGGTATGGACAGCGATTGGGAACTTGTTCGCTTGGGCCATTCAAGTACGTTAGGTATAGTTTGTTTCAGCAGGCTGACACAATTGTAAATAGGATCTCTTTATATATAGGGTCCAACAGCATGGAGAATGTAATCACAGTTTAATATGCCTGCTCGAGTGACGAGTAAAGTGGGCCCCCCCCCCCCCCCCCCCCCCCCCCCCCCCCCACCCCCCCCCCCCCCCCCCCCCCCCCCCCCCCCCCCCCAGGAAGAGGCACACCACCAGAACGTGAACTGAAGTCATCACAGGCTTGCTGGATCTCTCTACCACCGTGTTCAACAATTTGTGCTGCTATGCCACCATGATGCCGGAGATGGCCATTTGCAGGATTAACAACTGCCGTAGTATCCTGAAATACAATGTCCCACAAATGAAGTTAAGTGTGGTGTTGTGCCCAAATTGACAGGTACTGAACGTACAAACGTCAGGTGATTGGATTCACTTTAGGGTCCAGGATAATCACACCTTAGGGGTTACGAGTAGTTTGTCCATCGGTGACGTGTTGTCATTGAGTTTGATTATAGGAACCGGTGGGCGAGTATCCCAAGGAAGTCAGCGGGTATGGTCGAGTAAGTGTCTTCTCCTAGAGCAGCAGTCTGTGTGCTGTGAGCACTAGGAAAAATTCTGGAGTCCTTTAATTTGGATTGCAGATGTGGATCCTGGCATCCTGTAGCTAATGGCAACTTATAGAGGAGGAGGGTGTCCTAGAAGCAGTGAGCAAAGGGTAGAGTGGTTGTGGGGCGGGTGGTGGTGTTTGTTGTGATGTTGCAGGTGTGTTGGCAAAGACGTTATCACATGACAGTTGCATATCAATGTTTACATTAGCAGTAACAAGTGAATTGCACGGAGGAGAGGTGGGAGTAGGAATGTTATTAGGTGTAGCAAGATGGCCGCTGTTCAACTTCAACCCGGAACTTCTGGGTTCTTTGGATTGCTTAGGACTACCAATATGGCCACAGGAAGTGGAAAGGGCGGGGTTTGGTTTTCCCTTCCTGGATGAAGAGAGTGTTTGGACTTCATAAAAATGGCTACAGGAAATAATGGGAGGTTCTGGCACAGGAGTTGAGGGAAGAATACCGGGAGGGGTAGGAGTTGAGATAATACAAGGTGTGATTAGTCTTGTACATTCCCTCCCGCAATCTATGCAACTTTCAGCGTTAATGGAATTTGATGACGACAGTACAGCCAACATTGAAAGTCGCTATCTTGGAATGGCGGCAGCTCACTCTTTATATATATGCATTCTTCAAATCCTTCTTATTTTTACATTCAGTTTCAATGTAATTATACTTTTCCAAGACACCGTTAGCTTGTAGAATGGCTCTGCAATTTTCTTTCCCAGAAGTCGTCTCCCACATGTGTTAATTGTAATCTCTGTGATTTATGCACGTTGCACACAGAGCGTATCATTAACTTTTAAGTCCGACATATCTTACTACTTTATCTTCGAGCTTCAAGCTCAGCCTGTGGGTGATTACAACTACTCAACCGCACTTTTTGAATGAGCGCTATAATTTTTCAGTACGCCACAGAGACGAGGGGAGGAAGTGTATCAGCATGCAACTATGACCCCCCTTAACAGATGCTTTGAATCGAAGCCAAGATTATATACCCAGAATTTCAGTGTGAAAGATAACAAGTGATGTAGCCTAAATATAATATTAACCCTGAATGCAGTTTTTACCTACGTAAAACAGAACAAATTAACACAAGTGTATGTTGAGATTAAGTCCCAAACATACCTAACACTACTTAATGTCTTCTGCTCGTCAGCAGGTTTTAGGTATTCTCAAAAATGCAGATTATCTGTCTATATAACTATAACAGGCTTTGGCTATTCTTTAACCAGTTCTCTTCAGAAATTCAGATCATCTGTCTATACCATCTGTCTATAACAGGCTTATCAAAAACTCAGATCTTCTGTCTATAACTATATCTGTATATAACTGTATATAACTTGTAACGCCTCACTTATGTCCGGACGCCATCTTGGACCGTCCTGGGGGTATTTAGCTCTCGGATCACCGTCTTTGGTAAACGGATCATGGCACTCCAACACAGGCTTCTGTTGAATCTGGCCTTAGCCAGTTTTATTGAGGCACAGTAGACATATAGCGAAACAAAACAAATAAAATCCTCGGCCGTCTGGCCACTAACTATACAATCTTAGAGACCCTCTCTTACAGTGGCCTCGGCCTTGATGTTTATTTGTGTTTTTTGCTGTAACCTAAACCTGGCTTGTAGAGGAAATAAAGCTGGCCTGAAGCCTGAAAGAGAAGCCTGGTGTCAGTGTGATATATATTGGTGTGCCAGACCACTTACCAAAAGCGGCGATCCCGGAGCGAAGAAACCCCCAGGCTGAACCAAGATGGTGGCCAAAATGTGAGTGGAGTCTTACAAGTGGTGTAGGATGCCGTGGGCATAATTGGCATGACCTGGGCAAGATTGGCACAGCTTGCATAGGATGTGATGCATGGAAAAAATGCATAAAGTTGCTGCAGCAACATTTAAAAGGCCGGTGGCCTAATTGTGAAGCGGTGCTTAAAAGAGACTGTGCTGTCTAAAAAGACTGTGTTGCTGGTGCCTGAAAATTTTTGTTTTGCCATGGAGGAGCTGCTGGCCCAGTTGGTGCAGGCAACCTCCCAGCAGCAGGAGATGAACAAGCTGTGGGCCCCAGCAGATGGAAAGAGCAGTGAGAGTGCAATTGAGGCTCCGGCACAGCTGAATGCCAAGAGAGAGGCTGTGTTCCCAAAGGGAGAACCCAGAGGATGATGTGAGAGCCCGACGGGCTGTACAAAGGGCCCATGTGGAAGTTTACCCCCGGGGGAAAGTTTTTTGGAGGCCCTTCCTCGTGTGTTTGGGGGCCGGGGGGGGCTTAAAGCGAGAGGCTATGAGAATGGGGGGATGTTTCGGGGCCCCCAACAAACCCGGGCCCAGCCCCCAGGGGGGGTACTTTTAATTTGCCCCCTTGAAAGGGTTGAAAGAGACTTCCCCAAACGGGAAAGATGGAGATTTTGGCATGTCGGGGTTTTTAAATGGGACGGGGTTTGTGGGCCAGGGGAGGCAAAGAAAGGGAAAGGGGAAGGGAAAGCCTTTTGCAAAGGGAACCAACCTGACGGGCTTGAGCAGATGTCCTGAGCCCAAGGAGGGCCTGGGGTCCCGGCCCCCAAGGGAAAGGGTCCACTCTAAAAGCACCAATTTGGGCAAGGGCCTGTTTTCCCCCCCGCCTTTTGCCGTGGGAAACCCAATTTTCTCGGGCCGGGAGCCCCTGCTACCTAAAAAACCCCCCAAAAGGGGCCCGTTTTGGGGCCGACAGAAGGAGATTTCCCAGAGCAAACCCCGGGAAAACCATTTCCCAAGTGTGGAAAACATCACAGACCTGGTAAGGCGGCCCCCGGTGGGGGATTTTTAAAGTTTCGGGGGGGCTGTAGGTCATGTGCAGGGACCTATGTAGGACTTGGCTGGGCTAAAGGAACCCCGGGGACAGGGCAGCCTGAACGGGAAGGGGTTTTTGTTTAGCAGAATGTGTGAATTTGGGGCCCTCCATGCCTTAAAAGTTTGTTTTAACCTGGGGGGAATGATGATGCCCCTGGGGGGGTTGAAAATGAGGGCCCCCACACCCTGGAAGGGGATGTTGCTGTGTGACAGAGTTAGCGGGCAGTAAGGGCCCAAGTTGTAAGTAGCTGCAAAGTAGGAGCGGGGTTTTGTAGTTTCAGGAGCGGCCCTGTGGGGAAAAAGAAACTGAAATGGTGAACAGGCGGCTGTAGGAAAAGCGAAAGAGGGGATTTGTTTCAAGTGCCCCCCTTGAGGT
Source organism: Phyllomedusa bahiana (assembly GCA_025379985.1). Classification (NCBI taxonomy): domain Eukaryota; kingdom Metazoa; phylum Chordata; class Amphibia; order Anura; family Hylidae; genus Phyllomedusa; species Phyllomedusa bahiana. Next base: position 109,195 of record JAODAL010005557.1, on the reverse strand, counting down.
CATAGAGGAGAGCGCCCACTAACACGGGGTGATGTGTGTCCCGGGTTGATGGATAGCCAGCGGGTTAGGTTATTTTTTTGGCCCCAGGAGATGTTTGCATATTCAAATGGAAACTCTGAAGTTGTTGCCTAAAAGGGGGAGGGGAACCCCTTGAATGAAAGTTCCCAACTGCTTCTGTTTTGAGGGAAAACCAAAGGTGGTTTGAATTGTCCCGGGTTATTGCCAGGGTAAAAAAACCAAAATCTGTAAAGGGGTTCTCTTTTTCATTTGGGGGTTTGTGGACACGGAAAATGTGCCCGGGGCTACGGTGTAATAAAGGTGATTACTCAGATGGGGATTTAAATGGGAAAAAACTTTTTACCAAGAAAAGATTTTGTTTTGCGGGTCCTGGTCATGCTTTTCCCGAAAAAGCCCAATCGTAAAGAAAATCCATTTGGGTGAACCGCGGGGGATTAAAGGGGAAAGATTGTGCTGGGGAATTTGTATTGCAGCAAAGGTAATTTCCCCAAAGGGTTTCTGAAATTTTTTGTAGTTTTGGACTGCAGTGGTCGAAAGCCTGCAGTGCCCGGGGAGAAGGGGGGAAAAATGGGAGCCGTTTTAAAACCCAGGGAGGGGGAAATGCAGTTTAAAGGCATTTGGGGGGCAGGTCAGTGGGTTTCAGGGCCGGTCTGGGAATAAAAATCAGCCCTGGCACTAAGCCCCCAGCAGCCCACTTTAAAATATCCGTTTAAAAAAAATTTCCCATTGTTTCTCGCCCCCTACACCACTTTTTTAAAATTTAAACCAACACTTTTAAAGCTGTTTCACATGGAGATTTTTTTTGGTGAATTTTGGGCAAAAGGCCCAAAGCAGTTTTGGGCTGAAAATTTTTTGCACAAAAAAAAAAAAACACAAAAAAAATTTGCCCAAAACCCGGGCTCCGTGTGAGAGCCCCCTACACACAAGTAAAAAAAAAAACAGTGGGTGCAGAGCCCCCCCTGTTTTCAACATAGAAGTAAAATGACCCCTGGCAAAGGACTCCCCCGGAAAATTTCATCTTGATGGGAGTTTTTTTCTTCCCCTTTTTCTTCCCCTTCTGGCAAAAAAACCCCATGAGTTTTTTCCCTGTTGTTTCTTTTCCCAAAATTTTCTTTCCCCGCCCTTTCCTTACAGCATGCAATTTTACCTTCTAGGGGGTCCCCATTTCCCCCTTTGTGAATTTAAAAAAAATTTACTTTTCTTAGAATCCTCTCTTTTCCTAGCACTTTCCAAATCCCTTAAACCCAAACGGCGTATTTGAACCCTAAAAAATTTTAAAAATTTAAAAAAATGACAGAAAAAGGGGCCCAGGGAAAGTGACATTTAAGCGGGCCCGGGCTGGGGCCGTAAACAGGCAGACAGGGCCCCAAACTTTTTGGAAGCCCGGGGCGGGGGACGGGACGGGAAAAATAGGAAAGGCAGGGAGTGAAAAAGGTGGGCCCAAAGGGCTATTAAAGGCAGGTAAGGTTAGGCTGTTTTTTTAATGGGCAGCCGGGGCAGGGGCTTCATTTAGCCAAAGGTAGGGCATAATATCCAGGCAGGGTTAATAGGTGGGCCAGGCGGGCATAATATAGCCGGGAAGGGCTTTAAAATTGGTAGCCAGGGCAGGGTATCATATAGCCCCCGGGTTTGGGCCATCATTTACCCAGGGCCCGGGCTTCATATACCCGGGGAAAAGGGCATCAATAGCCAGCCAGGGCAGGGCTGTTAATATAGCCAGGGCGGGCTTTATTTTAGGTGGGCCCCAGGGCAGGGTTTTTAAAAGGGGTTTAGCTAGGGCGGGCTGTAAAATAGGTACCGGGGCAGGGCTGTATATACCCAAAGGGCAGGGCTGTTTATAGGTAGCCAGGGAAAGGGCGAATAGGTAGCCCAAGGGGAGGGTTTTTATATGGGTACCCCCCCTGGGGCCCGGGTTTCTGTATAACCCAGGGGGGGGGTGTATATAGGTAGCCAGGGCGGGGCCCTGTATTTGCCGGGGGCCGGGCTTATATAGGTAGCCAGGGCAAGGCTGTTTTATAGCCAGGGAAAAGGGCTTGTAAATGGGTTAGCCCGGGGCCGGTCTGTAAAATACCCGGGCAGGGGGGTAAATGGGGAAAGGCCAGGGCAGGTCGGATATAGCCGGGCCCAGGGTTTGTATAAAGGTACCCAAAGGGCGGGTCTGTATATAGGCAGATCTTTATATAGGTACCCGGGGGCAGGCTTGTATATAGCCAGGGCCCCAGGGCTTAAATAGGTAGCCAGGGCGGGTTGTAAATACCCCGGGCAGGGTTTGTAAAATAGGTAGCCAGGGCAGGTCTGTTTATAGCCAGGGCAAGGGGCCTGTATATAGGTGGGCCCGGAAAGGTCTGTATACCAAACCAGGGAAAGGGCCCTGTATATGGGGTTCCCGGGCAGGGTTGAAATTTAGGTACCCCGGGGGAAAGGTTTTATATTGGCCGGCCCGGGCTGTAAAAGGTTTCCCCAGGGCAGGTCTGCTTTATACCCAGGGAGGTCTGTATAAACCCGGGCGGGGTTTAAATAGCCGGGGCGGGTTTTATGGGTTAGCCAGGGCGGGGGCTGTATAAAAAGCCGGGGGAAAAGGGCTGAATATAGGTACCCGGGGGCGGGGGCTGTATATAGCCAGGGCAGGCCTGTTTTTTAGGTGGGCAGGGAAATTTTATGGGCACCCCGGGGACAGTAAAAATTTTAAAAAAAAAAAAGTAATCCTAAAAACCAAAGGACACCCGGCTGCCCCCCAACCCTTTCCTTTTCCTTCCGGACCCCGGGGGCCGAACCCTGCAAAGACGGGCCCGGGGAGCAGGCGGGGGATACTCATCGCTCGTGCGCCGGCCCCCCCGGCCCCCCCTGGGAGCAAATGAAGGGATCAGTAGACCCCCAGATGTTCCCCTTTGGCTGCTGCTTCCCAACCCGCGCGGTGAAAGGGGCGGCCCGTGTTGGTTGCTTGGGGGTCGTGCCCCGGCCCCTGCAGCCTTTGTGGCGGGGGGGGGCTTGTCGGCCCCCGCCACAGGGTCCGGGCGTAATGCGACCTTTTGGGGGCCCCTGTCCCTTTCCCAAGCCCGGGTTTGGGCATCCCGGGGCCCGCCGGGGGGAAAACCGCCCCCTCGGGGGGCCCCCACCCCGAGCCGGCCCTGCGGCCCCGGGACCCCAAAGGGCCCCCCGGGCAAATTCCCCGGGGTTTGGGCCCCTAGGGTCGCCCCCGGGGCCTGGTGTGTTTGACCCCTCAGTTGGAAAGGGAAAATCCCCAGTGGGGAAAAACTGAGGAAAATGGCAAGGGTTTTCCAATGTGAAGTAGTTGTCAGCAGTCCCCCAGGGAAACAGGGGGGGTTATACTGAAATTTCTTCCTTTAAAAGAATTTAAGGGGATGTGGAGGGAAATTTTCCCCTTTAATTGTTCATGCAGTAATGTCTAAAACAGCTTTCCCTTTTTTTTGGTTTTGTCTCCCCCGGTCTGGGGCAGGAAAATCCGACAAGGTGATGAGGTGGGTGATTTTAAACTGAGCATTTTCACTAAAAACTTTCTGAGGGGGTGAAAACCTCTCAGAGGGTTTGTTTTCCCACCCGATCCCCGTAATAAAAAAGTCCGTAACAGTGACGGGTTTTTGGTAATGACTCTGGTGGGGGGGGGTGCATTGATGGGGGGCCCGGGACACAGGGAATGGGTTCCCTGCGGCCCAAAAAGGGTTTCTACCGGGGTGAGGGGTTAAAGGAATGTTGGGGGAATATCTCCCGGGTGAGTGTTAAGTGATTTGCTAGACAAAAGCAAAAAGGAAAAGGTGTGCTTAACCCTAGTGCGATGCGGGTTTGAGGATGAAGGAGTCCCTAGACAAAAATTGAATTTACCGGCAAAATTACTAAACCGAGCTTCCCTAGGGTTGTCAGTGGAGACCTTTCCCAATGCTAGCTTGCATACGGGAATGTGGTGAACCCTTTATTACGGGGGCATGTAGGGTTTGGGGGTTCCCCTTTAGTAAGTGAAAACCGGTCACAGGTGGGAGTTTGGAAAATGAGGATCAGAGTCATTGTGAGGGGGAAAAGGAAGCTGGCTCTTAGGGTTGGTTTTTTAGCCCCCGAGCAAAAAGTCGGTGACAAAAAACGGGGGGGAAAAGGTCCCAAAGGAAAAAGAATGTGGTTCGCCCCCGACAGATAAAATTTTCCCACGGGAATGGTGTGAGATGGCCCCAAACTGGGGTAAGTTGTTTTGACCCGGGGGAAAGGTTTTTTTCCAGGGGAAAGAAAAAACCTGGGGGCCTTTTTAATCAAAAGGGGGGGGGTTTTGGGGGCCCAGCCCGACCTAAAGGGGTCCCCAGGTTTCTGCCATTGGTGGCGAAAATAGCAGGAGATTGTGCCGACGTGCCCCCCAAAATCCTGGTTTTGGGGTGGGGGTTGGCAAACCTTTTGGGTCGAAAACCATGGGTTTTACTGACGGGTTGTAAAAGGGTTATGGGGGCTATGCGGCTTTTGAGGGGGTTCCCTTTCCCGGGAGGGGCCCAAGGGCGTTCGGTGGGGGCCGCCCCAAAAACGTTCCAAAGGGGGTTTGCGGTTCCGGGATTTACCCGGGCAAAATAAAAAGCCTGTCTCCCCGGGTTATGGGGGGGGCGGGGGTTTTGCTGTTTGGCAGGGGGGGCCCCGAGTGGAGCTGCAGAGGGGCTTATGCCCCCTTTAAGCTTAGGGGGAAGCCAAAAAACCAGTAGGGAAAGCGGGGTAAGAGTTATGGTGTTGGGGTTCTTCGGCGATGGGCCTTGCCCAAAGCCTTGAGAGGGCCCAATTTTAGGCCAGGGGTTAGTGGCTAGACGGCCTAGATTTTTATTTTGTTTTTGTCCCTTGAAATCAAAACCCTGGCTTGTAGAGGAAATAAAGCTGGCCTGAAGCCTGAAAGAGAAGCCTGGTGTCAGTGTGATATATATTGGTGTGCCAGACCGCTTACCAAAAGCGGCGATCCCGGAGCGAAGAAACTCCCAGGCTGAACCAAGATGGTGGCCAAAATGTGAGTGGAGTCTTACAAACTATAACAGGCTTTGGTTGCTACCAGATTTCTTCTTAGGGACTGTACCCCCGATATCTCATTTTTTATCCTCATCAGGAGCCCAGCTCCTGGCCTACACTGAAATATGATACCGAAAGGAAAATACACTATCCAGTCACGTATACTTTACAGAGCAACAAGCAGAGACATTAATTGGTAGCGTTTAAAAGGTATACTCATATGATATGCATACATGTACCAGAGCACACCCTGGAGGCACACCTGAACGCTTACACAGGTCTCCTAAGGGAGGCGACAACCAGCAACCAGATTCTCACTAGACTGTCTAAAGGGATAAGTCACAGATTTATAAAAAGCCCAGCGAACTTACCCTTTATGAGTTTATCAGGCTCAGACAGAAGTTCAGACAGTCCAGCGATCGTCCCGTTGACGGTAAGGCAGTTTGGGAGCACGACACCATTGTCAAGATGATAAAATCAGGTGTGGAAATTATCTTTGTTCCACTCCTTTATCCAATTAAATCCCTCCTCCGAAATATTATATTATTATTACAGCCGTCGACAGCCGAAGCTCGAGAAATACGACCCACTCCTTCCGTTTGGAACATAAATCTGATTTAATCACAGTAAATTACATTCCAATAGAACTTTTTAATCACATGACTATTCTATCACTACATGATTAGTTAATTGGCTGTTGTTAAGAGACAAGTTATAGTTTGCATGTACATATGAAGCATTCCCAAACTCTCCTCTGTATCATCTGGGGGGAGGAGGAAGGCCTTGAATCTCTTGCTGTTAGCAGACACTGCCTCTGTCTCAAGGAAAGCTGTGTGAGAGATATCTGATACTTAAATTACCAACTTGACACCAACATAGTAAAAATAAGATGATTCAGAAATGTATTAAGTGAGGATACCCTAAAAAAGAAGTAATGAAAGTAGGTGAAGAGATTGGTACTATCACTAGAGACACAATACGCAGCAAACAGAGAGTCAAGGTGGATGACTCAAATAGAATTGATTTTTTATCAACATATGATGACCATAATAATATTATTAAAAATGCTATATTAAAATCGTGGAAGATCTTACAAACGGATCCAAAATATGTAACCTCTTTAAGGATAAACCTAGATTTATATATAGAAGAGGAAAAACTATAGGCAATCACATTGTGCGTTCCGATATCAGACGAGCTATTTCTAAACAATCTTTTTTTAAAACTCAGAAAAAAGGAATGTTTGCTTGCCTTTCTTGTCAGAATTGTTCAACTATTATCAAAGGTCCTGGAATAACACATCCTACCAAAGGTTATTTAATACGCAGTACAGGTTATTAAACGTGCAATACCACAGGTGTAGTGTATATGCTTAAGTGCCCTTGCGGCAAAGTTTATGTTGGACAAACCACTTGCCCAATTAAGATACGCTTGAGCGAACATCGTTCACAAATAAGATTATGCAAAAGTAGGAGCCAAATCCGTGAAAATCTGTCACGGGTAGTGTTAAGCGTTTATTATCGACAAAGTTGAAATCGGCACAGTTTTTATGTTGATCAAAATTTTTAGATCATGCGATAATTTAGGTTAAAATCTGTGCATCATCTATTAATATCTCGCCATTTTCGGTGCTTCCTGTCAGTTTGGCGGCCAGCAAATCAGCTTACAGAATATAGCAGGGTGAGATGTGTGTGCGAAGTCATGACTGGGATGTGTATGGTTGCGATTGGCTGGAAAAATCACATGACCTCGTTTTACATAGAACAGCCCTTCCTGTTCATGATCAGTGTCTCTCAGCGTCTCATAGCAGTAGGACGTGCGCTCTGCCTGTGTCCAAACAGCTCAGCAAAATTATTCTATTTCTTCACAGAGAAAGCTCTACTGTTAGCTGTGATCCTTACAACTTAGTTAGATCAGAGATTGGAAGATTTTATGTAGTTAGGTAGAGAATTTTAAAGGAGCATCTACCACTGTAAAGTTACGGGGGGCAGCGGGGGGGAGAGGTGGGGGGGCCCGCGGGCGAACACAGACAAGCTCTATAAAGAATACTGGATATAGTTCACCAAAGACTTAGGTGACATTGCACGCAATAGCTTTATTATTAACTTTTTCTATTGAAATATTTCCGGGAAAATTGGGCACCTGAACTTATATTAGGATACCCCACTTTTCTATAACCGCAGGCCTTTGTTTGGTGCAAAAAAATACTTTTAATTACAGTATACTTCAGATCAATAGGGTTCTTTTTCAATTTTGCCCATTCCAGCTTTGTTGATATACCACCTTGCAGTTAAATTGAATCCACAATTTTGTAGTACACGGTTGAAGGGGCCAAAAAAAACCTTTTTTTATCCGAAAAACATTTCAGATACGGTTTTTTCACTTTGGCCAGGCCACTTTGTTGATAATCTACTTTGGGAGTAAAATTTTAATACGCAATTTTGTATTTACCACAGGGGAATTTATAGGTGCCAAAAAATACCTTTTATTATCCGAAACATTACAGAAACGTGTTTTTTCACTTTGGGGCACACGCTTTGTTATTGAGGCACCTTTCACTTAAATGTGAAACAGCAATTTTGTGCCCCCCCAGGTGAAATTTTTTGGGGCCCAAAAAAAAACCTTTTATTATCCAATACATTTCGATACTGTTTTTTTTACTTTGGCGCCCACAGCTTTGGGTTTATTGAGGGACCTTGCACTTAAATGTGAATCAGCAATTTTGTAGTCCCCACAGGGAATTGAAGGGGCCAAAAAATCCTTTTTTTAAACCGAATACATTACAGAACGTGTTTTTCACTTTGGCGCAGCCACTTTTTTGAAATCTACTTTGCAGTTAAATTTGAATAAAAATTTTTTTAGTCACCACAGGAGAAATTTTATAGGGGCCAAAAAAAATCTTTTTTTACCAATACTTACAGATACTGTTTTTTTTATTTGGGCGCCTGCAGCTTTGTTCATTTAGGCACCCTTTCACTTTAAAAGTGAATCAGCAAATTTTTTATCACCCAGGGGAATTTAAAAGGGCCAAAAAAAACTTTTATTATCCGAATTCATTTCAGATACGTTTTTTTCCCTTTGCGCAGCCAGCTTTGTTGATAATCTACTTTGCATTAAATTTTAAAACAGCAATTTTTTGTATCACCACGGGGGGGATTGAAAGGTGCCAAAATACCTTTTTTAAATCCGTTACATTTAGCAGGTGTTTTTTCACTTTTTGGGCATCAAGCTTTGTTGAAAAGATCTCTTTTCAGTTGAATTTGAATCCGCCAAATTTTTTTTGATTTGAGGGTTTTTAGAAAAGCTTGATTTCCGTCTTTAAAAAGAACTTTTCCAAAAAATCTTTCCCTAACTTCTCAAATTTTTTTATTTCTGAACATGGAGTGAAATTCAGGTGGTAAGCAAGCAAGAGGGGGTAGGACTGGAGGTAGAGGTACGAGAGAAGGTGCTCTTTCCAGTGTTGGCTGACAACACGCATGCAGCGGGATCGTCAGTTGCAGGACCGTCAGGCCTGTCATCGCTGGGTCAGGGCCTCTGTGAATCCTCAGTATCGAACAGCGCGCCAATATGTCCTTCAGTGGTTAATGCAACCGCATCCAGCATCTAACCACCCGTCCTCACAGTCACGGCCACAAATGTCCGTCATCGCATCATCAGCATCCGTCGAACAATAAGCAGCCAAATGTCAACTCGTGACCCACCACTGTGATAATCCTTTCTAAGACCTCTTTGATGACAAAATGCGGTTGGGGTCAGAGCATGTTAAAAGATCAGAGGCCAAAAGAGATGATTTTCTCTGCCTCTGATGCCCAGTTACTGATGCCCATCAGAGGAGTGAGAAGGAACCGTCAATCGGCAAAAATCCCCGGGCGGTCTGCAACGCATTGCAGTCCCTCTTGCTTGTAGCCCGCAGCTCCTGGATGCAGAATGTCAGGACGAACGAAGTCACCTGGTAGATGATGATGGATGAGACGACATAGCGGATCCAACGTGGTCTTTTCAGCAAATTTGCTTTGCGAGCACTCAATTAACTGGACAGGAGGAAGACGATGGGGTAGTGTCAGTACGTGTTCAGCCTCAAAATGGGAGAGCGGTCGCAGAAGTCCCGCTGATATGATTCCGCCAGCCACGGTCAGCGCAAACCCCCGCTCCTCGCTTATCGCCGTCAAAAAGGTCCAGGACCGCTCCAAGCCTGTGCCCTTTCTTGAGCAAGCCCTCTGATTCCACCCAGCGATGTCATATGCCGCCTTTGCCGTAAACGCATAAGTAGATGCAAGAACCTTAGGTGGGTAACCACCACCAACAGTCTAGTCACATGCAGCGAATGCATGAGTTGAAAATGGAGGCAACACTTGGCCAAAAAAAAGCCAGACCGACCCGGCCTCAACCACTGTCACACCCTCTGTCTCCGCCTCCTCCTCCTCCGCCACCACCAAGCGTTTCCTCAGCTGCCCATGTCTCTGAGTCATGATCAGGGATCAGCCTCCGCTTCAGCCTCCACCCGTCGCCCGAGACCACCACACCACCAAGACCCATCCTACCACTTCTCCTTCCGCCGTTTGACACCTGCATGCCGTACAGCGCCAGTCTACAGCCAGTCCTTCTTGTCTTCCAGTTTGGGAGCAGAAGAAACACTTTAACCCAAACCATCACAAAGCCAAAAGCCCGAATGTCGCTTGCCAGTTTTTTGGCCTTGGAAATGTTGCCTTTCCGTCTGGTGACACAGATGGGTTTCCGCCACGTCATGACCCTTGCCCTGCAGCCAATACCAGATGCCGAGCAGGCCATTTCTTTGCCAGAACAGCCGTCCCTGCACTGGCCAGCCACGTGTCATCTAAAATTTAAAGCGCGTTGTCTGCATTTTTTTTGCTGTGGCCGGAAAAAGTCCATCTACCACCGACACATGGACTAGTAAGCACGGCCAAGGCCGCTATATCTCTGTGACAGCTCACTGGTTGAGAGCTGGGTGGATGTCTCTGGGGTGACGGTGGCTCTCAGGCTCGGCGCACGCTCTTCAAATACCGCAGGATGGTGTGCTGGGTTCCTTATCCCACGGTCCTCTGGTGGCATTACGTGCCCAGAGAAACCAGGCCGTGCTTTGAAATTAATCTGTCTTGGAGACCGCCACACACAGGTCAGGAGCTGTGGACGGCACTCCGCAATGTGACCGAGCGCTGGCTGGTGCAAGAACCTTGTGCCAGGCAAGGTGTGTGTGTATAACAGGGCGAAATCGTGCTGGCCGCCCTTAAGATCGTGTAGGCTGGCACATCCCTTGCCTGGCACATGTCATGAACCTTGTCGTCCTAAAATTTTCTAAAGGTCTGGAACTGGCCTGCTTGAGGAAGGCTCAAAGTCTAAGTCGCACTTCTGCCGTTCGCCACCCTGCTTCGTCCCCCTGGCTGCGTTGCAGCGTCATCTCGGCCGTCACCCGTCAACCGTCTCATTGTTTGACTTGGCAACACGCTGGAATTCCCACCTCCACATGCTCCAGCGATGTGGCAGCAGCGCAATGCCAATACGCATACGAAGTGACACATGGCCTGACAAGCAGCGGTGCGGACCTCGGGGTGTTGACCACCGAGAAGTGGGAGGCAGTGAAAGAGCTCTGCACCATCCTTGCCAGTTTCTGATGAAGCCGACCAAAAAGGTCAGGCGGATGATCCCTTTGTCAGCATGAGCATTGTGGTGGATCTTAGTTTCGGAACGATCGTTGGACACCTTGAAACACAGTTCTAGCCAGCTACGAGGAGGAGACGACAAAGATGCGGACACGGAAGCCTTTCTCTCCATCGAATTCACAAGGCCCTACAGTTTTTCTCAATTTTATCGGTCTTCATTAGGCAGTGGTTCGGGGTCCAGGGCTAGTGCTAGGCAGCGCATCAGCTCCTCAGGGTGCATCATCTCAGCAATTCAGGGGCTGTGTTGAAGCTGTGCCGAGGAAGCGTAGGAGTAAGCGGGAGGAGGGAGGAGGTATCCCTAGACACCGACGTTACCGACGTCTCTGCCTGGAAAGAGGTCGGCGCAATTTGAGGCGGAGGAGGAAGATGAGAAGAATACAGTTTGCTAGTGCGCCTCGACCCCAGAGGCTTGGATATCAAGGCTCCATCTCTCGCATGAGGTGCTTGGATGCTCCATTTCCTCAACATGATCCTCGCATTAAGGCATCAAAATGAACAAACAGTACTGGGGGGCCCCCCTCCTGCCATCCCCGGTACAAAACAAAACTCACATTTCCTTTTCCACCCCCCCAAAAATAGAAGAAAAATGAGGAAATGGAGATTTTGCGATTGATCAATTGGAACATTTTTGTTTTCACGTTCCCCAAATGTCACGGTGGAACAACATCCGACTGACAGCGTAGAGTCCAAAGTAGCCTAGGGGCGGCAGCAGCAGCAGGAAAGGGGCAGAACCTAATGGGTGACCTCTGGCAACTTTATTTACCACCTCACCAACACAGCAATGCGGGGAACATCCCAAAACAGAGACCCGCTTAAGTCAGGTGCAGGGGCTTCTGGTTCAACACCAAGTTTTTGTATTTTCCGGACCCATAGACTTCTGGGTATCCCAAAAGGAGATGCACGGCTCGTCGCCAACATAAGGGGTTGCCTGCCCACAGCCACGTCATATCTGAGCGGACCTTCCACAGCGGAGGATCTTACAGACAAACGCACCGGCTTTTACGATAATGTGGTCTTTGACTTTCATCAAAGAATCAGGCATGGATCTCTATGATGTTGTGGCCCCAATTGCCGAGGTCACCGATTAGTTGCAGGTCTACTTCACTTTCCCTCTCAAACAGAAATGGTCCTCTTGAAAATTTTTTTTTAAAAATGATCATTTCTTACTGCAATTTTTATTCTCTTTTCCCAACAGTACATTTTGCTGGTTTTGCTTTTGAGGAGACGGGTAAAAGACAGCAAGGTTTCATGACAACACCGTATTCCATTTACTCACTTTATCTTTGAAGTTTTCGCATTGTCAATGGTTTTGGGGTTTCATGTTGCTGAGAGATACAGCTATAATCATGGTCCTTTGGAACAGAAATGTGGCTTTTAAGTGGCATTTCCCCCTCACAATTTTTAACCAGTGGCTGAGAAGTCATATTTATAATTTTTTGGGTCATGCTGCTTTGAAATGCAGAAATTACTACAGGTCCTATTCTAAAAATGTTGTTTCTAACAGACATTTTTTTATTCAAAATTGTCCAAAGTGGCTCAAGGTCATGCTTTGAATTATTGGGGACATTTTGCTGTGACATGCAGCTATACTACAGGTCCTTTTTCTAAAAAATGTTGTTTCTAACAGAGATTTGTTTTCAAAATTGTCCAAAGTGGCTCAAGAGTCATGCTTTGAATTTTTGGGGGCATTTTGCTGTGACATGCAGCTATACTACAGGTCCTATTATAAAAATGTTTTTTTTCTAACAGACATTTGTTCTTCACAATTGTCAAGAGTGGCTCAAGGGTGATGGTGCTGTCAGAAACAGGAATTGGTAGGACACTGTTAATGGACACATATTGCAAAATGACTTGTTTTTAAAAAAAAAAAAAGATCTTTAACATAGTATCAATCCCTGTATTGAGAACAACCCATTTAATACAATTTAAAAAAGAGAAACAAAGACATGGTGGGATTCCAACCCTATTTTAAAAATGTGTTTTCTAGAATTAAACTACTAAAAAACTTGCATGTACAAAATAGCTGGTAAAAAAATTCCTCTGAATTGTACAAGGGAGGTACAGGAAGATTTGACAATTTCCTCCAGCACGTTGAGTAAAATGAGAAAAAAAATGCCAAGAAAAAGGGCACCTGGGCGGAACAGGAGCGTTAACCACCAGTATTTCCCAAATGAAGCTCAATTGGTCCGCACTCCCTACAGAGGGCAAGCGCTACCCAGGACAGGGACAGTATATGTCCAGTCAAACTAAAATGGTGGTTGAAAGACTCCTTTTTCCGGGGACTTTTAATCTGGGGTCATGCAGGTTTGGGGCTCATGCTGTGGCTCAGGATAGGGATAGTCTATGTCCAATGAAACTTAAATGGTGATTGAAAGACTTCTTTTTCCGGCACTTTTTAATCTGGGGTCATGCAGGTTTGTGGCTCATGCTGCGTTCCAGAACAAGGATAGTCAATGTCCAGTTCAAGTAAAATGATGGTTCAAATAATACTGCCTTTTGGCACTTTTTAATTTGTGGGTGATGCAGGTTTAAGGGTCATGCTGTGGTACAAGACAGGGATAGTGAATGGTCTGTGACTTTTTTCTGTGACTTTTATAACCTAAGTGTGTTGCCTAAGATGTAGCACGTATCCATTTGACTGTTGTGGATTTTAATTCCAGCTTCTCCAGCCCTGTTTTGGTGTAAGAATGAAGGTATTGTTGCTCTCCCATAGACTTTAATGGTCATCGGCGATCATCTATCATCGACCATCGAATATCTTGTCGATGATAGCCGACTATCGACCATCGACTGATGTCGATAGCCAAAGTAATCGCTCAACACTAGTCACGGGAGGTCCCGCAGCCGTGGGTCGGGCTGCGGGCACACCCGTATCTCGTCCATGTCCCCCTGCTCCGGGGACGAATAGCGCCGCGATCCGCAGGTCGAGCCGCAGCCGCACTCCCCTCCCCCCCGAGAATCGGCACTTGCCTGGCCATGCTCCTGTCCCTGCGCGGCTCTCTGCCGGCTGCTGTGTGCACCGTGTGCGCGACCCCTAGCGCGCGCGGGGCAGTTCTTTGAAATCTAAAGGGCCAGCCGCCAAAATTGGGTTAATTGCGGGCCGTGGTCCAAAATATTTTTTTCCGCCCCGACTTCCTTGCCGGATCTATTGTGCCCTTTGCTTATAGAAAAGCGAGGGAAAGTGCGTTCTAGTGTCTTGGGTTTTTTTGACCCTTTTGCTACGTTTATTGACCAGAACCTTGCCCCTCCCCTGTCTTTCCCGCTGTCCACGACTAGCCTACCCTGACGACCCGCCATGCTCCCCCTTGGCTGCCACCGCAAGCAAGTCACCCCAAGGGAAGGGCCCCTAGTAGACTCCCACCGCAGCAAGTCCTCCCCCTTTGCGACGGGTTCTGGGAAAACCGGGACCTATTTTTGACTCCGCTCCCGGCGTGGGTTTACCCTCGCTTGCAGTGGTCCAGCGGATCCACTACCGTTGTCCGTAACAAAATCCTGATATAGATAATAAAATGGCTAAAAATGTTGAGTCCTCGGTTGCTAAACACTTTTATGAATTAGGACATGGAGTTAGTGAACTCAAATGGTGTGTTTTAGATTATGTGGAAGATAGTGATAAAGAAAGGGTAAAACTAAGCTTACTACAAAAGGAAGTGTTTTGGATTACACACTTTCAGTCACTATTGCCGTTAGGATTAAATGAAGAATGTAATTGGAATGTTTTATTATAATCGTTGGACTGAAAGTTCTATGCATTAGTGTAGGTACGGATAAAATACATATTATGTGCACTTGTGCTATGTTTAAGTCCTATATGGGTTAATATGTCCGTGCATCACTGAGTTAACGTGAGATATACATGGTGCAGAGATGAATAGGTTAAAAGGATGTACGTATTGTGATAGTTTGTGTATATTAGACTATGTAGAAGTTGTAGAAGTTGTAATGTTTCTAATATGTTATTAGCTGTAGATACAGTGTTTTGAATTTGTAGATGTATGATTTGTTATATGTGTATTAAGTATGTTTTCGTAGCTTTAAATCACGTGACAAGTTGTACCATAAATAGAAACGTGGTTGTTACCACAGGTGAACTTGACAAAGGGGGCGGACCCCGAAACGTTGTTATGTTGGTTCATACCCTCCTACGATCTAAAAGGACTTGGGGTGTGTGCCATTTATCCAACATGGATTTTCATACCGTAGTGTGAATTTAACTGACTGTGGAAGTGCTGCTTTGCATTGAGCTCATAGAGCCAGGACGAACTGAACTGAAAGTTCAACTTGTACCACAAAAACCGCAAGTTATTTCTTGATGTCTAAATATATAGTATTTTGTGCAGTGCACCTTCTAAGTGCTGGGCGGCTTGCCCACAAACTTTTTTTTTTTTTGTTTGTGGGTGATATAAGCTGACACCCAGCATGGTGTATCTGTACAGATGGCGTTACCCTCTGTATCGCTTTATCCATATGCAATTCTCATCAGGTATTGTTGCATTTTTAGTAGTCTTCCCATGTGTTATAATGTGGTTTTTTGCATGCTGGTGTGAATTGGTACCTAGAGCATTTTCTCATTAATTAACGGCACCTGCCATCTTTTCCCATCCAGCATAGGGGCCATAGAAGCCTGCTGCTGGTATCTATCAGCCATTGAGCTGTAAGTGTAGCTTTGTAGTTTTTTTGTCTAAATATATGCTATGCTACGTGTGAACTATTATAATAAGTTCGTGGAGTATTAAAGAAGAAATTGTTATTATTTAATGAAAGATTGTTGTCTTTGCCCACATGTGGATATATTATTAAGTCTGTTGCATGCGGTCGGGGCCTCTTATTGTGGGAAATTTGCTGCAGTTTCTATGTATTAGGTGCGCTATTCTATTATAGACAAACCTGTATATGCCAGTGATTTCTTTTAAGAGATTTTGTAACAGTATCTGCTGCACAAGCTGCCCACAGAACCAAACTGCCTCCCCCCCTCTTCAGAAACTGCAGCACGGAACTTTTGGGCAAAGAAAAGATACAGTTTTCAGCTATATCCAAATCTCTGACTAATACTGTCTAGAATTCCCTAATCTTGCTGTACCCCTAACCTAACTAATCTATCTAGCAGGATTCCCTTTCTGAAATCGCTGGAAAATGGAGACTCTATGGATGGGACAGCGTGTTTGGAAACAGCCAAAAAATCATAATAAAATCACAATTTATTTTGAATCCACAAATGCATAAAATTTATAGAGGCAAAGATAGGAGGGACACAGAATGACACCCTCAAAAAACTGACGCGTTTCAGGCACGTCCGTGCCCTTAGTCGTGGCGAGGTATTGTGCAAACATTTTAGTTTAAATAGCCATACAATGATAAAATCATTAGCATAGAACTAACTCAACTCACAGTGCCAATAGCGTACATACAGCCGGAATTTTTATTTCTTTATTTTCGTTACACCCATATTACTGATCATTGGCTGACGAAAATAAATAAATAAAAATGAATTCAATTAATTCATTTTTACTTGTTTATTTTCGTTACACGCATATTATTGTTCATTTTATATACACATCGGCACAACTTCGTGAGTCTTATTTTATTTCTGCCATGTACAGTTTTATTATAGAATGCATTAGAAAACCCATAAGAGTGTCGCTCGCTCTCCCATTGACCCAAATAATCGCGCCTCTTTTAACTGAGCCATTCACAAACAGAACTCGCTCTGCATTTCTTTTCCCCATAGAACTCTATGAGATAAGTAGCTCACCCGCTGATTGGCTAAGCAGGACAAGCCCCTCTTCCCCCCAAAAAAATCAGAGTACTAGAATATTTCCCATAGACAGTAATAACTTTTAGGGCGCCCTTCTATCGCGCCCTTCTTGCTCCACTCAAAATCGACGCACTAAATATGATTGGTGGATTAATATCTTCTGCCTGGTCTCAAGCAATCAGCTCTTTTCTTCATTTTTTACTGTACCGTACTTTAAACTGTCCCGCCTTTTCATTTGATTGGTCAATACTACTCCATAGGTTATAATGGTTCACTGTCGCTCCTATTCTGATTGGTTGGTTTCTGTCGACCAATGAGAAGCGCTTACAGAATTTGAATTACTGTCTTTCCCGGCAATTTTCTATATTCCAATTCCTGATGTTGCGCCGGTCACGGCGACAAACGCAATGTTATTGATTTTATTTATGTATGCTTATAGAAGGTTTTAGCTCTTTTCCAGAGAATGTTTTACACTTAATAAAAACGATTTATTTACTAATACTCCATGCCTCACGGAGCTGAGATTTCAGTGCCCCCGTCTCTCCATAGACTACAATAGGACAAAGTAGCTCATGCTCTGATTGGCCGAGATGGCCAAGCCCCCGCTAGTTCAACCAATCAGCTCTTTTCTTCATTTTTTACTGTATTTTGAACTGTCCTGCCTTTTCTTTTGATTGGTCAATGTACATGGGTTTAAATAAGGGTCACTGTCGCTCCTATTCTGATTGGCTGGTTTCTGCCGACCAATGAGAAGCGCTTACAGAATTTGAATTACTGTCTTTCCCGGCAATTTTCGAAATCCCAATTCCTAATGTTGCGCCTGTAACGGCTGGGTGGTGGACCCTCTGGACCACCGCAAGTGATGATAGCTAAACCACGCCAGGGAACGGAATCTAAGGTAGCCCCCGGTTTTCACCAGAGCCCGCCGCAAAGCGGGGTGGACTTGCTGCGGCGTGAGGGTTCCAGGTCGTCCCCCCTGACGTGACTTGTTTGCGATGGCGGCCGAGGTGCAGCGTGGTACAGGGGTCGTCGTGGAAACGAGTCGTGGGCAGGCAGAAGGTCAGGGCAGGCGGAAATGTTCGTGGTCTGGACAGGCAGGAAGGTCAGGGCAGGGCGGCAGAGGTTCGGAGTCGAGAAACGTTAGCAAGAGGTCTGGACAACCGGTAGGGCAAGAATACACTTAGGAAACGCTTTAGCTAAGGCACGAGGCAACATAGATCCAGCAAGGGGTGATTGTGGGACGTGACCTTAAGTAGGGGAAGCGCCTGGCAATTAGCCAATTATCGGGGCGCTGGGCCCTTTAAATCCTCGAGAACGGCGCGTGCGCGCCTTGGACGGGCACGTGCGCCTCGGCCGCAGAGGGCGGGGGACGGCACAGGAGGGGGGGCAGGTGAGTCCCCGGGCAGGGCGGGACCCCGGTCGTCCCGCGGCCAGCGGCGGCACCGACCCGGTGGGCGCCCGGGGGGGGGCGGCCACGGGCGCGCCCGCGGCCCGCGGGCCGAGGAGCGGAGGGCCTCGCGACAGTACCCCACTTAGGTCTCCCTCTTTTTAGGGCTGAAGGAACTTACGGATAAGGTCTGGTTTTCAGGATATTGGACTGGTTCCCAGGACCTCTCTTTCGGGCCGAAGCCCCTCCAATCTACAAGAAATAATCGCTTACCCCTGACGATCTTCTGTCTAAGATGCCCTTCACTTCAAAGACATCAGGGGATTCTAGCCCCGGAGACGGAGCAGCGCTCCTCTGAGAAACCGGTTTCAGGACCAGAGGTTTAGGAGGGAGACATGAAAGGCGTTGGGAAACCCCGAGAGATGGAGGCAGGCAGAGTTTATGGGGACAACGGGTTCAGTTGTCGCAGAATTCTGAAGGGTCCAGAAACCGCAGACCCAATTTATAGCTGGGGTTTTTTGAGGCGTATGTATTTAGAAGAGGCCAACATTTTTATCCCTGGGAGGAACTTTGGGGGAAGGTCTTTCCTCTTGTCAGCTGGGTCTTCATACGGGCTGAAGCTGGAGAAAGGGCTTGTGGTCTCTCGCCAAATGATCCTGATATCCTGAACTGGTTGTCCACGGCAGGAACCGGAGGTGGAAGCAGGGGGAGGGGAGGGGGCGGGTGACGGCCATTATACCACCAGGAAAGGAGAACGGCCAGTTGAGTGGGGAGTCCCCGATGATTATATGAGAACTCGGTCCAAGGCAGCAAATTCGGACCATTTGCCCCCTGGTCGTCCGGACACGAAGTGCCGTAGATACTCCCCCAAGTTTGGGTTTACCTCTCCACCTGTCCATTTGTCTGGGGATGATATGCAGAAGAGAAATCTAGCTTGATTTGCAACCGGGAATAGGGCACGCCAGAATTTAGAGACAAATTGGACGCCTGGGTTTCGGGCGATGTGGAATGGTAAAACATGCAGAGAAAGATGTGATGGAAGAAGTATCTGCAATTGGGGAGCAGAAGGGAGCCCAGGAAAGCGGCACAAAGTGGGAATTTAAGAAATCGGTCAGTGACCACCCAGAGGGACCGGGTTTCCCGAAGAAGGAGGAAGGTCCGTGAAAAAAAGTCCATGCCTATGTGTGTCCATGGGGACTGGAACTGGCGGGGGGACAAGAGACCAGCGGGCCTATGGCGAGGGCCCTTGTTTTGGGCACATGTGGTGAGGAAAGAACGAAGTCCTTGACGTCTTGGAGCGGGGGTTGGCCACAGTAGTGTCGCGAGATGAGGACGTAGGATTTCCGTAATCCCGGGGTGGGGGCCCAGAAGAGAGCTATGCCCCCAACCAGAATCCTCCCCCAGAGCGCGGGAGCTGTAGGTTCTGCCCGGAGGAACAATCCGGAGGTCCACAGGAGCCGCATGAATCAGCCGTTCAGGACTTATGATGTGCTGTGACACCGGTTCCTCCCTGGTAATGTCAGACGCATGGGAGAGGGCGTCCGCCTTGATATTCTTCTCGGCGGTCGGAAGTTGTATCTTGAAATCAAGCGCGAGAAGAACAGAGACCACGGGCCTGGCGAGGGTTTCAAACGTGAGCTGTCTGGAGGTATTGGAGATTTTTATGGTCTGTGAAGACTCAAATGGGTGCCGAGATCCCTCCAACAGATGTCGCCACTCTTCCGGGGCCAATTTTAAGGCAACAGTTCCGGTCTCCAATGGCGTAATTACGTTCTGCGAGGAAAAGGTCTTTGAAAAAAAAAACACATGTGACGGTCTTGCCTTTAGGACCGTTCTGGGTCAGACAGCCCGGCTCCCACGGAAGAGGCATCCACCTCTAGGCTGAAGGGTCTTTCTGGATCAGGCCGGACCAAAATAGGTGCTGAGGAGAATACTGTCTTCCCAGTCTGGGAATGCTTCTTCGGCCGACGGGGGCCAAAAATCTGGGTTAGCATTCTTAGGGTGAGAGCCACGTTTGGGAGCCACCAGCGTAGAGAAGTGGGGATGAACTGCCGTTAGTAGTTGGCGAATCCTAGGAAACGTTGAATCGCCCGGAGCCGACAGGTCGTGGCCATGCTGGATCGCGGAGATTTTAGCTGGGTCCATCTGCAGACCTCGATCGGACTATGTACCCAAGGAAAGGAAGGCGGGCCCTGGTGGAACCGACACTTCTCCAGTTGGCATACATTCGATTGCCCGCAGGCGTCGCAGAACCTGGTGTACTTGTACCCGATGGGTCTGGATGTCAGGGGAAAAATCAGGATGTCGTCCAAGTATACAATGAGAGGAGTACAGCAAGTCCCGAAACACGTCGTTGACGAACTCTGAAATACGGCTGGGGCATTGCATACCCCAAACGACATCAAGAGATACTCAAATGCCCGTCCGTGTGTTGAAACCCGTTTTCATCATCCCTTCGCGTATTTGTGAGGTTATAGGTCCTGGGAGGTCTAATTAGTAAAGACCTTGGCCCCACGGAGGCGATAAAATAGCTCAGAGATCAGGGGTAGAGGGTAGCGGTTCTTCACCGTGATCTTGTTAGCCTCTGTAGTCAATAACGGGCGAAGTGAATCGTCTTTTTTTGGACGAAGAAGAAACAAGCTCCCGGCGGGCGAGGAAGATTGCGTATAAAACCCTTCGACAAATTCTCCCGGACTAGGCCGTCATGGCTGGTTCCGGGACAGACAGAGGGTAGAACCCTACCCGAGGAGGACTGGTTCCCGGGGAAAGGAGGTCGATAGGGCAGTCATATGCGATTGGGGGTGGTTTGCTCTCAGCTGTTTCTCCGGAACACATCTTTCCCAAAAACATGTACTCCGCTGGCAGACCTTGCAGAGACTTGATGGACGACTGGGGAGGAGCGATGTTTCACCCGGGCGAGGTGCCACCCAAAAAGAGATCTGGGACTCCTTCCCCAAAGCAGACTTCACCGGTCTTCCAACCAAGTGCAGGTGCGTGACGTCGCAGCCAGGGCACCCCCACCAGTATCGCCGAAGACGCGCGATGCAGGAATGAAAGGAGATCTCTCCCTGTGGAGGACCCTACACGGGGGGTCACCGGTCGGGTGATTTAACAGAATGGAGTCATGGAAGCTCCCCACTAGGATGAGATAACCAAAGGGGTTCTCAGGCGGGTTTTCTGGCAAGGATAGCGTGACACCAGGGAGGCGTGAATAAAGTTCCCGGCGGAGCCGGAGTCCAGGAAGACAGAGATCCGAAATGATAGACCAGAATCCGTCGTTACTTGTACCGGCAACAACAGTCGTGGAGAGGAAGACTCAGCACCTAGGGACGCCCCTCCTACGCAACCTAGGTTGCGAGCGTTTTTCCCCACCGCTGAGGACGCTGCGGACAACTCCTACGGAAATGGTCCGGGCTGGGCATGTAGAGACAAAGGTTCTCCATCTGGCGGCGGGGGCGCTCCCCTCCGACAAGTGGGCCCGGTCCACCTGCATGGGTTCCTCTGTAGCGAACTGTGTAGGAGGGAGCGGAGGCCTTTGGAACACGGGAGCCAACCGAGGTAGACGGCGAGGCTGTGCCGAGTCACGCTCTTGGCGGAGCTCCTGCTGTCTCTCCGTGAACCGCACGTCAATGCTGGTAGCCAGATGGATAAGTTCGCACAAAGAAGAAGGAGGTTTTCTGCGCAAGTGCGTTTTTTTATTCTGCTTGGCAGACCCTTCTTGAACGTGGCGCAGAGAGCGGCGTCGTTCCAGACAGCTGGAGGCTAGGGTGCGGAACTGGACCGCATACTCCTCTACGGAGGAGTCCCCTTGGCGTAGGTTCAGTAGCGCTGTCTCCGCGGAAGATGCTCGCGCAGGCTCCTCGAAAACGCTGCGGAATTCAGTGAGGAAAAACCTGTAGGTCTGCGGTCACAGGGTCATTTCCGGTCCCAAAGCGTGTCGCCCAGGCCAGGGCCTTTCGGATAGCAGGCTCACCACGAACGCCACCTTTTCCCCTTTTAGGGGGAACGACCGGCCAAACAGCTCCACGTGCATGGAGCACTGCGTAATAAAGCCCCCTGCAGAGCTTCGAGTCCCGTCAAACTTGGAGGGTAGAGGAAGACGAAGCTTTTGGGGCCCCCAGTTGCCAGCGGAACGGCCCAAGGAGATGGAACCACTGGTGAAGAGGCAGGTTGCTGCTGCTGGGAGGCCAGGAATTGGGCATCATGGCGGACAGCTGACTCAATTGCTGTGCTGTTGTGCGATCTGCTGCGACTGTTGGCCGACAATGTTCGTGAGATCCCCTTTGACTTGGCAAGGGCACCTTGGCGGGGTCCATGGCTGGATTTTAACTGTAATGGCTGGGGTGGTGGGACCCCCTGGACACTGCAAGCGATGATAGCTAAGCCACGCCAGGGAACGGAATCTAAGTACCCCCGGTTTTTACCAGAGCCCGTCGCAAAGCGGGATGGACTTGGGTGCGGGTGAGGCTACCAGGTCGTCCCCCCTGAGTGACTTGCTTGCGATGGCGGCCGAGGTGCAGCGTGGTACAGAGTCGTAGTTCGAGAATCGTAGTCGTGGGCAGGCAGAAGGTCAGGGCAGGCGGGAATGGTTGTGGTCGTGACAGGCAGGAAGGTCAGGGCAGGCGGCAGAGGTTCGGAGTCGGAAAACGTAGCAAGAGGTCTGGTGCACGGTAGGGTGGAATACAACTTAGGAAACGCTTTAGCTAAGGCACGAGGCAACATTGATCCAGCAAGGGATGATTGTGGGACGTGACCTTAGTAGGGGAAGCGCCTGGCAATTAGCCAATTATCGGGGCGCTGGCCCCTTTAAATCCTCGAGAACGAGCGCGCCCGCGCGCGTCTTAGGGCACGGGCACGCGCGCCTTGGCCCGGGATAGGGCGCGGACGGCACAGGAGGGGTCAGGTGAGTCCCCGGCAGGGGGCGGGACCCCCGGCTCGTCCCGCGGCCAGCGGCGGCACCCGACCCCGGTGGGCGCCCGGGGGGGGGGGGGGGGGGGGCCACGGGTGCGCCCGCGGTCCGAGGAGCGGAAGGTACCGCGACAGCGCCATTATTGATTTTTTGTTATTGATTTTATTTATGTGTTTTTTTAGAATGTTTGAGCTCTTTTTCAGATAATGTTTTACACCTAATAAAAATGATTTTTTTGAATCATACTCCATGTCTCATGGAGCTGAGATGTATTTCTTTAGCGATCTTAGATATTTTCACTTTAATTTTAAATGATCCACTTTTTCAATACATTTAATCGCTTTTAGACAGCATTGATATTTATCTTTATTCATTCATTCATTTATTTATTCATTCATTTGAAAGACAACTCTTTTTGCTATTCAATAACATGTTTAATGACTGTTCGCTAATTTCCCGCCTGTTCGAATCGGAATAAAATTTTTAGGCGCAGTCTTCTGCGCCTAAGTCCCGCACTGCGCCTCACACACTGGCGAGGCGCAGGGAACTTTACACCGCATGTATGAGCGCACCTCGGGCGCCGACATACATGAGGCGCAGCTTTCACGTTCGAGCGTGCGAAAACGGGCGCACCGATGCGCCGATCTTCATACATGTCGCCCTTTTAAGTGCAATTTTATAGATTTTTTTTGGAGGGGGAAATCTGATACTGCAGTTTTTTAAGCCAAATCTATGATAGAAGTAGACTCAAAGTGAGTGAGGATAGAATTGCACCTCTCCTTCCTGCTGGGTCCAATCCTGGCTTTGGGTAAAAAATATTGGCAGTATTCCAAACATTTTAACTTTTTATTCTACTATAGACTTATTCGTGAGGGATAAGGATTTTACTGGATCACCCCCATCACTATGTTTCAGTTTGCAAACACCTTGTAGCTTTGTTTAATTTTTTTCTTTTATGTAAGGGTATGTTCACACCGCTTATTTGTAAGCGTAATTGCGCGCGCGTATAGCGCTTTATATGCGCCGAAATGCGAGCTGCAATTACAGTAATTCATAGCTCTATGAATTACGCGTCATCTCTCTGGGTGTACAATACAATCGTATTGTACGCCACTGACAATGCATGTCAATGGGGCCGGATGGGTGCCGCCCCACCCACCCCCATGCTTTGGAATTATGCGCTGATCAGTGCATGCTTCCAAAACACCCAGCATATTGCAGCGCGTACCATACATGCCCCAATATGCCGTGTGATCATACCCTAAGGCTGCAAAATTTAAGCCATTAGACAGAGGTGGGACAACCCCCTTCACTATTCAGACAGCCCCATTAGTATTTCAGTATAGTGTACAGGCAATTGCAACTCTAAGTAGTTAAGTACCCTACGGACTAAAAGAAGAAAAAATATAAATTTAAATATATAGATATATATATATATATATATATATATATATATATATATATATATTTAAATATAGAAAATACCCCATTTTTCATGTATAAAATAAATAAACACAATTGGTATCACCACATCAATAAAAGTTCAATCTAATGAATATTTCATTATTTAACTTGAACAGTGAATGCTGTGGAAAAAAAAAATCAATGCCAGAATTTTTACTCTAATATTCTAAAAAATTGGCATAAAAGTGATAAAAACGTCTCCCAAAATAAGACCGAAAAAACTAGACTTCACCTTGCAAAATTTAGGTTGCGGTTTGTAGACAGAAAAATTTAATTATTGGTCTCAGATAATAGCGATGCGAAACACATTTAAAAAAAGAAAAAAGTAAAACACAACAAATTATACTGACCCGCGGAATATAGTTAACATGTCAGTAATACCATATGGTGAACTCCCTGAAAAAAACCTGACAATTTTTTTTAGCTTCCAAATATAATAAATAAATGTATTAAATAGTATCAGAATACATACATTTTCTGTAAACATGTTATGTTGAGGAATTTGGGGACAAAAATAAAACTTTGGCAAAACGGCTGTGTCAGAAACAAGTGGTCTGAATTTTCTGTGAGGTCTGTAGTCTGAATTATACCCTGCACAGCACCTGTATGGTTCTAGCAGGGGCTTAACTACTGGGGTAGCAGACGTAGCAGCAGCCCCGGGGGCCGGGCTCTTAGGGGGCCTGGCGCAACTGCTACCGCGTCTGCTACACCCGGCAGGTGGGGAGCTGAGGGGCCCAGCGCATACTGCCTCTGAACGGCCGGGCCCTCCGGTCTGAGCGTTCAGAGGCAGCGCTGCCCGGAGATAGCAGAGCGGAGCACCGCCGCTCTACTACTTCCCTTGCCAGCTCTCTGTGATCTCGTGGGCGGCGCGGTGACGTCACATCACCGCGCTGCCCGCGCTGAGCTGAGAGGCCGGAGCGCGGCGCATCGGGGGAGCGTGGAGCGAGGTAAGAAAGTTATTTATTATTTTACCTGCCCTATAGCCTGCCTAAATAGCCCCCCTGCCTATATAGCCCCCCTGCCTACATAGCCCCCAGCCTGCCTACATAGCCCCCAGCCTGCCTACATAGGCCCCCCGCCTGCCTATATAACCCCCAGCCTGCCTATATAACCCCCAGCCTGCCTGCATAGCCCCCCAGCCTGCCTATAATATACCCCCAGCCTGCCTATATATACCCCCAGCCTACCTATATACCCCCCAGCATGCCTATATATCCCCCAGCCTGCCTGCATAGCCCCCCAACCTGCCTTTATACCCCCCAGACTGCCTATATATACCCCCAGCCTGCCTACATACCCCCCAGCCTGCCTGCATAATCCCCCAGCCTACCTATATACTACCGAGCCTGCCTAAATACCCCCCAGCCTGCCTATATAGCCTCCCCCCAGCCTGCCCACATAGTCCCCCCCAAGACTGCCTACATAGTCCTCCCACCCTAGCCTGCCTATATAGCCATCTAAAGCCTGCCTATATAGCTCTCTAAGTCTGCCTGCCTTAATAGCCCTATAGCCCCCGTGAAGCCTGTCTGCCTATATAGCCCTTATAGCCCTATAGCCCCCTAAAGCTTGCCTGCCTATATAGCCCCTGAAGCCTGCCTGTCTACTTATATGGGGCCACTTTAGCTACCTAAACCCTGCCTACCTACCTATTTGGCCCCTATAGCCCACCTAACCCCTGTCTACCTGTATGGCTCCCTATAGCTACCTAAACCCTGCCTGCCTATATGGGGACTCTATAGCCTATCTAAACCCTGCCTGCCTAAATTTAACCCATATAGCCAGGGGGCCAGGGAGGGAGGTGCTGGAAAAGTCAGGATTCTTTGTGTCTAAATCTCCAGGGATAAGTGGTCGGGAGATGTCATGATGGTGGTCTCAACCAGCAGAACAAAAGGGGAAGTCAACGACTTGTCAGAGAAACATCACCTGTGAGTCACAAGATGGAACTACACTTTAATCACTTATGTCTGCAGAGGCTGTGTACACTGGTATCTACCACTATATGGTCGCTGTATGGTGGTTATATACAGTCTGCATAGCCTGTGTACACTAGTATATACCACTATATGGTCACTATATTGCGGTACTATTGGTCTTTGTGTACTGATCAGTAATAGTGTAGGGGTATTATTCAATCACTTTGTGGTCATGTTCTGGCGGTATAATCAGGTTCCTATGTAATAGCGTTATTGGTAATGTTGGTCTTGGTATAGTGGATTTGTTTGGTAGCAGTTTGATGGTGATATGTATGGTGAGATATTTGCCCCTTGTATTATCTACATTATCTAACAGCATGTCCTGGTAAATGTTCATGGTCAGGAAGGTGGGCGAGGGGGGAACGGTAGGGGGCCCCATCCAAAAGTTTGCTTTGGGACCCTGGCTTCTCTAGTTACGCCCCTGGGTTCTAGTATTATACAGTATGGCACTGTTGTTGGTTATTGTAGGCCCACTACTGGCCCATGTTCGTGGTATCCATTGGGATACTGTGAAAAATGTATCCTGAAGAATACCACAGTAGACCATAAAGGTCTATAGGGCAAATGTAGTCCAATTTGAACTATTTACTATTAACTATTAACTATTGGACTATGTAGTCCAATTTTGTCCCTATTTACTTAATGTATACGCTTTCTGCATCAGACACAAAAGTGTGTAGATCCTTCTTTTGTGTCTGATGCACAAAGCGTTAAGTAAATAGGGAAAACATCGTTCAATTCGGACTATGTTTGCCCTGTAGATGTCTCTGGCATGCTGAGGTATCCGTTTAGATAAATTTTTCAAAGTATACCGATGGAAACTACAGACATCGGCCAGTAACATGATGCAAACTGTGGATAATGCCAGCGCACCTGATATATAATATAAACATAGTGTGATAACTCAGTAGACCCTTATTGTGTTAACCTCTAACCGACATGACATATAGTTACATCATGAGATTGGTAAGGAAAAATGGAGTTGGAGCATTTACTGAACCCACACCATACACAGCAAGCCCCAGTTGTTAGTTACAGTCAGCACCTGCTCTGATTGGCCAGGACCGGAGATAACTGCGTTCCTGGACATTTAACCTTAGTTAAATCTTTAGACCTTAAACTTAGATGCCACGGTCACTTTGACCAAACAGTTACAAAATGGTGCGGCACTCCGCTCAGCTGGCCCAATTGATGCTATATATATCTGGTGGGTGAGGCCCAAAAGTGCTTTCCTCCAGTCCAGCACTGTTTAAAGGCCAGCCTGAAAGATTCAGTAATATCATACAAAGGTGTCTCAGGTCTTTACACAGGAGTAAGGCTCTTTGGTAAGATAAATAGTGCCCCTGAGGTGGGTCCACTTAGTTCGAATAGCAAACCAGAGGATGTCTACCCTTGATTGTTGTCTTAATGGTTGCTGTAAATCAGGCAGCTGGGGGATCTCATGGTAGCTGTGATCACGTCTCCTGTACCCAAGCAAATAGAATGATATACATGTATGACATTTTGTGGAAATAACCTATTGCTAATGACACATATGTGAGTATATGTGTATGTCATCAGTTGTCAAGGGGTCAATAAAGTTTAACCTTTTACATTTCACATTTTTTGGTGTTAAGTATGTTTTTTATCACTTGAGACAATTCCTTTATATTACTTTTTAAATACTTCTACTTTTAATTTTTGGTTTTGTTTTACTTTATTTGGCAATCTGTTTCTATCTTTGTTAGTGCTCCTTTATTGCCTTCCTTGTTTGTAGTTTAAGTGGTTTCTTTATCGTTATGTATTGAACCTTTTTATCTTTATTTATCCGTAATGTTTTTATTCTTTCAGTTTTTAACCCTTTTATTGCCATAAAATATGTATCTCTGTCAGCAATATTTATATTTAAATTGATTTTATGATACGTGACTTACCTCTCCATTGCAGTAACAATAGATTATTGATACAAAAAAACCCTATGGGGAAATAAAATAAAATCATTAGAGAGTCATTATATTTGAACATATGTCTTTATAATGTATATCATTTGTCATTTTTAATAACATGCATAACATAGTGAGAGCTATTCCTTGCATTTGTTGCATTTAAATGCATAAGCAAACATTTTGAGTTCTAAATCTGCAGGTACACACTGAGACTAAATGGCTGATTTAGGTTACCTCCCCATCCTTTTTTATGCTGAAAATGGCACCTGTGATCTATTTTCTCTTTGTTTCAACATCTGTGTTCAAAAGATATTGAGATTTTCATATAAATAAAGCTGTGCCTGGATGTCACTTCATTAACTTTTATATGGAAGATGTGTTGTGTATTTCAGACTTTAAAATAATTGTAAACTGTTCTGCTCATGTCTATTCAACCCCCCCCCCCTCCACATTTAGAAAAGAAAATCCAATCAATAATGCAAGTAAGATGGGAAATGAGTGATACAATGCCTTAAAATGGCAACCTTATTGAGGAATATAAAGCATAGAGATAAGGTAACAAAAAAGTGTGTCTACATCTTTGTCAGTGTGTAGGGTTTTAGGCAGCTCCTGAAATAGCCAGTCTTGTAGAAATCCTGCCGAGAACACAGTGTTTCATTTCCTCCTCATCTAATCCACTTTAGCTGAGTCGTGGCTACTCTAATGGGAGATAAAGGTGAGTCTGCTTTTCTCTTATGCTGTGTTGAAAGGCTCCTGCAGAAGCCAATTGCCTTACAGCAAAGTATAGGAAGGTTTGTAGGGAGGAAGGAAGGAAATGACACACATGCAGAAAAATATACCACACATTTCTCACAGTTTATTCAGCAATAGAAATCAAAACAGAAACCAGGCAGACGTGAATCATAAGGGAAAATTTGCTCCATACCAATTGTGTGCTGGCTGTTAATTACTGCAGTATTCTGCATTATTACAGATTTAAGTACAAGCAATCAATTAACTATATGTTCAAGTCCCTTAGGGAGAATAAATATTACATTAAAAAAGTAAAATATTTTTTTTTTTAAAATCTATAAAAGAAATAAAAGTGTAAAACAAATAAAAAAATAAAAATAATTAGTATCACTGAATCTGTAGAAGTCCTATCTATTAAAATATAATATAGCAGTGAAGCATCGCAAAAACTATTGAAAAAATTAGGTATCGTAACAAACCATATAATAAGTGATACCCTTAAAAAATTGTGCAGTTTGCAGTTGCATTTTTTTTTCCTATGCAACCTTGCTTACACTTTCTAATGGTTTTTCAATACATTATATTGTGATTTAAACCACTTTGTGATTGTACCACTAAAAAATACAACTAAAAAAATCCCATACAGCTATGTTGGCATAAAAATAAAACAGTTATGACTATGGGAAAGGGGGATAGCAAATGTGAAAAAAGAAAATCCTTAAGGGGTTAATAAAAAAGATGTGGATGACTCAATTACTAAATGTGCTATTCAGCTCCCGAGTGTGGATCTCCCAAAGACCTTTTTGTAAAATCAATGAACTATTCAGGGACTTAATTAAGCTCAAGAAATGCCCACACGTTAAATTAGAAATGTTACAAAGAGACAAGAACAATGGCAGATTGCAGTTACAACACTCAAAAGGACAGGGAACTGAAGAAGGCATGCACAGTACTATGTTCATGCTTTGTTGCAACATCTTATGGACTCAAAGCAGTTGTACAACATATTAGAAGCTATTATCATTTAAGACTCATTCCAAAATAAAAAGGCTAACATAATATCCAGAGAAAGATAAAAGATATCCTTAACATTTTATACTTGGATTGCATTGTCTAGAAGACTTTATTGAGTGGTAATAATATGGAATAAGACGCATAGCACATATAATATGGGGATCCAGTCTGCAATCATTTACAGAAATCCAACTTGAAGATACACTAACAGCTATGAAATACAATCACAGCAGATGTATGATACATGTTCGAAATACTCTAGCGGTACCTGTTATAAACTGTACTGGTTCATCACCAGGGATTTTTTTTAGTGTATTCAATACTGCTATCTAAACATGTAAACATGTAGAAAGATCCCTTTTAATGCTAAGGGAAAGATGTCAAATGGTCCTGGAAGAAGATCAATGGTGGGAAATGTTAAAACCTTTCACAAAATCTCAATTAGAAACATATAATGTCCCACCTATATCAGATTTGTCACAATGGGACTCAAAGGAGGTGGATCCACTTTGCCACTGTTGGGAGTTGGCATAACCTATGCTGGGGAGCAGAGTCTAAAGAGCTCCTGGTTTTCAATATCGCCCGCCACAATGTATTTTTGGACTTGGCTGCGGGAAACTTCCAGATCATTATTAGAGATGGGCGAATTGATTTTAACGAAGTGGAATTTGTTTAGAATTTCAGGAAAACTTCGGTTCTGAACGAAGTCGAAGTTTGGGATAATTCGCGGGAACCAAGTGTGTTTTTGATTGATAAAATGGCTGCGAGCACATGGCGTTTCATGGGGCAAAGAACTCTGGGGGGAAGAAGGGCATAGCCTGCATGACATGTGCATAGATGAAGCCAATCAGAGACCGGCGGGTTTCTCTGACATCACCGCACTATATAAGTCCATGCGCGACGCTGGGAGCTCAGTCCGCTCTCACTGTACTGAGTAAGGAAGGTGCTGCCGCGGCTGATTGTGATAGCTGATAGTAAATAACTCATTGTTATACAGAGATTTTTGGGGGGGGTCTCAGCTTGTCTCAGAGACTGCTTCTCTTACGTACTAATTCTGATTTTGTGGGGTATTGGAACTGAAGTCCAGTGTGCGTCCAATGCAGCTGCATATACATTTTAATGCTATCTGCTCACAGCACATTGAATATCCAAGGGTTATCTAAGCCTGTCCCTGTTGTTTTTTTCACCTCCAAAGAAGAAATTTTGCCTGTTGCATAATTCATAACCGAAGGTTAATTACAAGTTTTTCTGTTGTTGTGTACCGTAAAATACACGCCATTTTCACATGCTACAAAGCTGGTAATTTTTGGTTGCTCATTTCTTTTGTGCAATTTAGATCCAGGGGTTAATTAAGCGTTGTTCTGCTGGTGTGGTCACTAAAAGAAACGTTCTTTTTTCACCGCCAAAGAAGAAATTTTGCCTTTAGCATAATTCATAACCAAAGGTTAATTACAAGTTTTTCTGTTGTTGTGTACCGTAAAATACACGCAATTTTAACACGCTACAAAGCTGGTAATTTCTGGTTGCTCATTTCTTTTGCGCAATTTAGATCCAGAGGTTAATTAAGCGTTGTTCTGCTGTTGGGGTCACTAAAAGAAACATTTTTTTTCACCGCCAAAGAAGACATTTTGCCTGTAGCATAATTCATATCCGAAGGTTAATTAAGCCTGTTTGTGCTTTTATATTCAGCAAAATACACAGTGTTTTTAAACGGCACACACAAGTAAATTTTTCCTGGCCATTTGTGGAGCACAATTTATATCCAAGGGTTACACAAGCTTGTTACTGGGTTCATTTGGAGTCAAATACAGGGTGTGTATTTATCATATACAGATATCTTCATCAAACAGTGTCTGTACATTTTAGTACAAACAGTATGTCAGACAGAGAGGTGGCAAGCTCTTCACCTGCGAGTGGCAGTGACAGAAACATTCCTGGAGCAGGCCCAGGTCGCAGCACAGCAAGGGGACGTCGCAGCAGGGGTCACTCGGTGAGGCCACAACTGCCGCTGTCATCTAGCAGCCGTGTGCTGACCAGAAACCAAAGGGTTCTTGATTTGTTGACTAGGTCATCCACTTCCTCCCAGATGACATCTGATAACCTCAGACAAGAGTCGGTGGGAACGTCAGACACAACCCTTAGTTGGCATGGCCCGGGAGCGGGTCAACGGCCCTCACCTGTCCTCAACCCGCCTCTGTCCCATCCGGTTCCCTCAGCCAGAGATCTAAAATGTGCTCTGGGCTCAGCGCCACTATATAGCGAGGATGAAAAATTTGAGGAGGGCAGTCAGCAGCTACTTGGCAGCGAAGAAATGGGGCCAATATCCCCTGCTTCTTGCAGTAGGTGGCAAATTTATAGATGTGGAGAGTGGCATGGGTGTCATGTTGTGAGGGGTCAGCCTTTGCATACCAAAACCGGTAAGATGGGAAAGCATTGACGATGAAACACAAATAGATGAATATGTAGCCGACCGCACTTGGGAGCCGGGTGAGGCAAGGGCTTCATAAATCGTCGGGAGAAAAAGGGGCGTCAGCTTGCGCGTCAGGCAGCGGCGCAGCCAGCAAGTGGGTTTGTGGCCGGAGTCAGAAAGGGTAGCAGCAGTGTGGGGTTGTGACCAAGCAGCCATTGGAAAAAAGCCCGCTTCTCAGGTCAAGAAAGTAGG
Organism: Phyllomedusa bahiana; assembly: GCA_025379985.1. NCBI lineage: Eukaryota > Metazoa > Chordata > Amphibia > Anura > Hylidae > Phyllomedusa > Phyllomedusa bahiana. The sequence continues at coordinate 76,695 of JAODAL010005557.1, read as the reverse complement.
GGCACAGCTCACTGAGGAAAGCGGCGGCAGTAGTCACTCAGTGTGGAGCGTGGCGGTAAAATCAGATACTCGGCGGTGTGGCAGTTCTTTGCTAAAAACCGGAGGAGCCGAAAAAGGGGTTATATGTGGAATCTGTGGGCATAAATTGAAGCGTGGCCAGGAGCTAACATTGGCAACACGCCCTGCGTCAACACAATGCAGTGTCATCATCCGGTGGCCGGGGGAGAAACGTGGCTCAGATGTGGTGATCCATCCTGCCGCTGCAGCATCAGCAGCAGCAGCGCCCAGTGGCACGCATGCTATTGCAGCCAGTCAAGGCTCCACCACCTCTGCAGAAGGCAGCTGTTTCTCTTTGACATCATCTCCTGGTCCAGATGCTCCTGCTCCTCGCTACTCATGGTGCCAGCAGTCGTTCAGCGAGGCGTTTTGCAAAAGAGACAACAATATGCGTCCAACCATCCTAGGGTGCAGAAGCTGACCGTGCTCCAGTCGAAGTTATTGGAACTGCAGTCCCTCCCTTTCCAAATGGTGGACTCTGCACCGTTCAGAGAATTAATGGCTTGTGCCGAGCTGAGATGGAGAGTTCCAAGCCGTAATTTCTTTTCCAAATAGGCAGTACCAGCACTTCATAAATATGTAGAAACGAAGGTGGGCCAGTCCTTGAGCTTATCGGTTTGTTCCAAGGTGCATGGCAGCGCGGACGTCTGGAGCTGTAACTACGGTTAGGGCCAGTACATGTCCTTTACGGCCCACTGGGTGAATGTGCTTCCTGCCCAGGCACACCAACAACTTGGACAGAAGATGCCGCTTTCTCCTCCACGTTGTCAAACTGCGGCTCCTGCGCCAATGTCCGCCTCCTCCTCCTCCTCCACCACCACCATCTCAGCCTCCACAAGTGTAGAGCACAGCGCGGTCACGTAGTTCTACACCTGGCTTGCCTCGGCGAACGAAGTCACACAGGGGAGGAACTGCTCCGCGTCATGCAGCAAGAAATCGATGTGTGGCTTTCTCCGCAAAAACTGCAAATCGGAACCATGGTGACGGACAATAGGAGTAACATGGTGTCCGCGCTGCACCGAGGAGGGATGGTCCATGCGCCCTGCATGGCGCATGTGTTCAATTTGGTTGTGAAAAGGTTCCTGAAGTTTCCCACCCATCTTCAGAAGATTCTGAAAATGGCCAGGAAACTGTGCATGCACTTCATCCATTCCTACAAAGCCAGGAACACCCTCCTCGAGTTGCAGCGGGAGAACGGCCTCCTCCAACCACTCTGATATGCAATGTTTCCACCCGTTTGGAATTCCAGCCTGCACATGTTTGGACCGACTGTATGAACAGAGAAAGGCCATTAACGAGTTGTTGATGATCCAGGCGGACAGGAGTACTCCCCTGTGTAACTTTGATGTCAGCCAGTGGCAGCTCATGCTTGACATGTTGAGGCCATTCGAGGAGGCGACGTTATTTGTCAGTCGCCAGGACTACGGGATGAATAACGTCATTCCACTGCTTCATGTCCTGGAACAGATGCTGAAAAATCTGTCTGGGCAGGGGACTGGAGGTTGTGGGCGACTACATCTCGCGCCACATGAGTCCGGTGGGGACTGAAATGGAGGAGGAGGAGGAGGAGGGACATTGGAGCAGAAGCATTGTCTGGTGAAATGAGGGATTTTCTACCCCGGTGACAAGAGAGGAGGAGCAGGAGCAGCTGAGGAGAGTAGATGGAGATGAGGAAGACGAGGCAGATGACCTGCAAGCACCGTGGCAGTATACAGTGGAGATGGGGGGAGGGAGCCCCTCGGAGTCACTTGTGCACATGGCCCGCAGCATGCTGATATGCCTGGCTAGTGACAGCCGAATAGTCACATCGGGAGAGGGATTTACTTCTGGCTCTCCACCCTATTGGACCCTCGCTACCGGTCCAAAAAAGGAGCTTTTTTCCCCGCTGCTGAGAGGGAGGACAAACTTAAATACTATAGGGAAATCCTCCGTAGTCATTGGCCGCTGCCTATGTGCGGCATCATCCCTCCTCGACAGGGCTGACCGGGGGTTTTTTCAGCCTCACGTACTACTGCCGGCCGCTGGGGGTGGGGGGGGGTAGGACACTAAACCCGCTCCATCAGCAGCAACCTAATCTGGAGTCACTGGGTAAGCAGCTTCCTTCACCCCCCCTATGAGGAGGGGGAGTCGCCAGCAGCAGCAGCAGCAGGACCTGGAGCAAAAACCCTGAACCAACAGGTGTGGGGCCACTTGGACAGCACTCTGCCACCCCAGTTAGAAGATCCACTGGGCTACTGGGCAGCTAAACTAGATGTTGGCCGCAACTTGGCCGAGTTTGCAGTGGAGAAGCCCGTCCTGCCCGGCCATAGTGTGCATCAGAGGGGGGTGTTCAGTGCGGCGGGGGCCATCGTTAGCCCAATGAGAAATGTGGAACGACTGACGTTTGTCAAGATGAATCAGGCGTGGATCGGCCAGGATTTCCACAATGCCTTAGGCGTCAGATTACATCAGCCATGATGCCTCACCCAAACTTTTTAGAAATGAGTCTGGGGTTTAAACTACCTGCCTCAGCCACTATTCTGATGCCGCCACCCCGTCTGATGCCACACATTTTGCTGCCAGTTTCTCCATCTGCCTACCACCATCTTTACCAGGGACTGGTATTGCCACCCACCTCCAAACTCTGTCATTGTGCCACTCTATGACCTCATGCTGCTGCTGCTGTTGCTGGTGCCGTGACATCCACACTGTGTCATTGTGCCACTCTCTGACCTCATGCTGTTGCTGCCGTCACCTCCACTCTCTGTCATTGAGCCACTCTGTGGCCTTCTCCTGTTTTTTCCACCTCCAGAATGTCATTGTGCCACTGCCTGACCTCATGCTGCTACTGTGCTGCTGCCATAACCTCCACACTGTGTCATTGTGCCACTCTGTGGCCTAATCCTGTTTTTGCCACCTCCAGAATGTGATTGTGCCACTGTCTGACCTCATGCTGCTGCTGTGGCTGCTGCCATAACCTCCACACTGTGTCATTTTGCCACTCTGGGCATACTCCTGTTTTTTGCCACCTCCAGAAGTCATTGTGCCACTGTCTGACCTCATGCTGCTGCTGTGGCTGCTGCCGTAACCTCCACACTGTGTCATTGTGCCACTCTGTGGCCTACTCCTGTTTTTGCCACCTCCAGCATGTGATTGTGCCACTGTCTGACCTCATGCTGCTGCTGTGGCTGCTGCCGTAACCTACACCATAGTTGCCAACTTTTGAAAATGGAAAAGCAGGAGACCAAAGAGGACGGCGCCCGTAGCATTAACACGCCCATCTTTTTGGTGTGCCACGCCCCTTCAAAAAGCTACACCCACTCCGCCTAACTGCATAATGACTTTGGAAGAAAACCAGGTAGATGCCCTTATAGCCAGGTATTAGCCCCCCATAACCGGGGAGTGCCCCTGACCGGCGGGTAGATGCCCCCTTGTAGCCAAGTAGATGATCCCTTGTAGTCAAGTAGATCCCCCCCTTTGTAAGCCAGGTAGATGTCCCCCCTTTGTAAGCCAGGTAGATGTCCCCCCTTTGTTAGCCAGGTATTTGTCCCCTTTAGTAGCCAGGTAGTTGCCCCCTTTAGTAGCCAAGTAGTTGCACCCTTTAGTAGTCAGGTAGTTGCCCCCTTTAGTAGCCTTGTAGTTGCCCCCTTTGGTAGCCAGATAGTTGCCCCCTTTAGTAGCCAGATAGTTGCCCCCTTCAGTAGCTAGGTAGTTGCCCCCTTGAGGAGCTAGGTAGTTGCCCCCTTTAGTAGCCAGATAGTTGCCCCCTTCAGTAGCCAGGTAGTTGCCCCTTTCAGTAGTTCTGTGTCATTGTGCCACTGTCTGACCTCATGCTGCTGCATGCTGCTGCTGCCGTGACCTCCACACTGTGTCATTGTGCCACTCTGTGGCCTACTCCTGTTTTTGCCACCTCCAGGATGTCATTGTGAAACTCTCTGACCGCATGCTGCTGTGGCTGCCGCCGTCACCTCCACACTCTGTCACTGATGTTTCCACCTCAGCTTCTTTTTTTCCAGCTGTTGCTGCCTTGACTTTATCAGGCTACATTCCTGCTTCAGTTTTTTGTTCAGTTTTGCCCTCTTCAGTGCCCAGGGAATTTTATAGTGAAGCGATTCTAAGAGCGGCGGCAGTCATCTGCGTGTCATACTAAAACACAACATTGTATGAAGACCAAACCAAGCTACCTCTGCATATTTAAGTATGGCACAATGTTCTACAGCACCCTGCAGGCTCTGTGCAGCCTGGAAATAGCTGTTTTTTAATGTAATTTGTCCCGAAGTAATTCGGACCAAAACAAATTTTGACGGAAAATTCGGCGAAGTCTCCAAATCGAATTTTTGAGAAATTCGCCCATCTCTAATCATTATGCCCAACATAGGTCCTTGAGGTGAGAGCCGACATCAGCATTGTACAGGAGGGTGAGGCAGAGGTGTATTTGGCAACAGGCAAATGGTCAGGGCTGGCAGCATACAAGTGAGGTCAGGTACAGGCTTGAGGTCAGGGCAGGAGGGAGACAAGGCAGGGTGTGAAAAGTAGTGGAGGATTAGTAACAAGAAAGTAATCAGAAATAAATGCATGAGAATGGCAGACACTTTAGGATGGGAAACCAATAAAAGGGAGTGGGATGCAGGGTGAGGTGTCCAGAATTGGCCAGAGATAATTGGATGAGGGAAAATTGGGTGGCACACGCTAGCCCTTTAAATCGAGGGAGTCGTTGTGAGTGCCCCCTAAGGTACTTTGAGCAGAAGGCTGTAGCTGAGAAGCAGTGGAGACTAAGTGGCTGCAGGGAGCACTGAAGAAGTGAGTACAAGACAAGGGGTGATGGGGCTGGGAGTGGGCATGACCATGGACAATGACCCAGTCCACGGAGCTGGGAAACGGTTGACTGCAGACGGGGCTCAGATCCACGACACGTGCAATTACACTAGTCATAGAGTACATAGGACCCCACATTTCTTAGGGAGTAACCAAGAGATAATCATGTCAGTCTGATTCAACTGATACGGAGATGTACAACATTGATGTGATATTGGACCCAGGTCCTAATCATTAAATAAGTTAATCACTACTTTATAACCCTTTTCTATGTTTCTTAGGGTGTATTAACATGGTGCAGTTCTATTGTGGTAAATAAAGTATCAAAAATGCACCAAGAAAAAACTACAAATGTTTATACCACGGTGTGCCATGAATATTTGTTTTTTACTGATAAATAACCTTTATTTTTCATTTTTCACCTGTAAAATCCACATAGCCAATTACTGCACAACAAACCTGCAACAAATCACGATAAAAAATATGTGGAGATTTCTTGGGTACTGTTTTAAAGTGTTTCTTTTTTTACCACAAGATAACTTCACCATGTGAATATTCATTCAGGATACTGACAAATTTGGAACACCAAAATGAAATCCTAATTAAATTAGAGTTAATTAAAAAACACATTTTTAATGCATTCAAGTAATGCAGCATGTGAACTTAGTCATATAAGCATGTAAGCCCATTGCACCATGTTCTTTCACAGAGCCACAGTCAGCTTCAGGCTTCCACTTCCTCTTCAGGCTGTGGGTGGATCTACAGCAGTGATTAAAATATCATCTCTGCTTTTCCTAGCTCAGCATGTTAGACAGACATTGGTGATGGAGGGGTTTCGACAACAGGGCACAGAGCTTTAAAGGTAACTAAGTAACTAAGATAAACAAGATACAGGAGGGACTGACTTCTACATGGCCAGGGCTGCAAAGGCAGAAATAGTTTGTTGGTAGCCTTGTGCAAACAAGCAGGAGATGAGAACTGCTCTTACTCTGAAATGAAGCAAAATCAGAGCAGCAATGTATCTTATAATAGTCTTTGTCTACATATTTAAAACTAGTCTTTGAGGTGAGAATAGTCCTTTAATGACCAAGCTATTTTTTAGCTTTGCATTTCTAAGAGTCATATATTTTAAAATGTTTTTCAGTTGACACGGTCTTAAAAAGGTTTATTTATTTCCTAGACAAGTTTGACTTTTTAATAGCCCCATTTTGTGTTATATACAGCATAACGAATTAACTTTTACTACTTCTTTCTGGGATGTGAAGTGGAACAATACAGAAATTCCATCATTTGTTTCTTTGCATTTTACATTTATACTTTTCACAATATAGTGAAAATAACCTGGGTCAACAATACCATTACAATAATACCATTTTTTTCTGATTTTCTTTTTTTACTTTTACTCTAAAGAACAATTTTAGTTTTTTATATTATTTAATTTTTCCTTTGCTTGTAAGTTGACAATGCTGTGTTGGTGTCACGGGCGCCACGACCCAAATGTCGGGCCACGGGCATGCTCACTCCTATGCCCAGTCCCGGCTCTACTCACCTGTCCTCACTTCAGCTGACGTCTCTGCCTTCTGCTGCACGTGTCACTGCTCCCTAGGGCGCACATATGCCGACACTTAAATTTAAAGGGCCAGCGCACCGGTGATTTGCGATCACCGGATGCTGTCCTTATTTAACCCTGCCCCTTCTTGATTCCCTTGCTAGATCTTTTGTGCATTGTGCCTACTGAGAAAGCGTTCCCTGAGTCTTGCTAGTAATTCCGTGTACCGTTTCGCTTGCCTCCATCTCTCAACCAACTATGAGTTTGCCTTACAACTTTGCACTACGCTACACCTTGGCTGCCTCCGCAAGCAAGTTGCGTCAGGGATAGCGGCCTGGTAGGATTCCCGCCGCAGCAAGCCCAACACACTGTGCTGCAGGCTCTGGTGAATACCGGGACCTACTTAGATTCTGCTCCCTGGCCTGACTTATACCACCGCTTGCAGTAGTCCAGTGGATCCACTACTCCCGATCGTTACAGTAAGATTCGGCCATGGATCCCACCAAGGTGTCTCTGCCGAGCGTTGCTGACCTCACCACCATCGCGGCCCAGCAGTCGCAGCAGATCACGCAACAAGCACAGCAGCTCAGCCACCTCTCCGCCATGATGCAGCAGCTCCTCACCACTCTGCAGCAACAGTTGTCTTCCGGGGCTCCCTCTGCATCATCAGCTCATTGTCCGCCGGCCCAAGGTTATGTCTGTCTATGCCTACGAAATTTAATGGGAACCCCAAGGCTTGCAGACGCTTTATCACCCAGTGCTCCCTGCATGTGGAACTGAGGGGCAGTCAGTTACCTACCGAAAGGTTTAAGGTCACTTTCATGGTCAGCCTCCTCTTCGGGAAAGCCCTGGCATGGGCTACTCCCCTCTGGGACAGAGATGATCCAGCCACGGCCAACCTCTCCATGTTCCTCAGCGAGATCCACAGCATATTTGAGGAACCAGCCTTCCCAGTCAAGGGGACTCTTACGTAGGCGATTACACAGTGCAATTCCGCACCCTGGCCTCAGAGTTGTTCTGGAACTAAGCAGCTTTGACTGTAACCTTCAATAAAGGCCTCTCCATCCAGATCAAGGACGCCCTGTCCGCCCATGACCTCCCTTCTTTCCTGAGTGACCTTATCCGCCTGGCCTCTCAGATCGACGTACGCTTCTTAGAAAGACAGGAGGAGCTCTGTCAAGAGCGCGAACCGGCCAGGACACGTTGCCTTCCCTGTCTTGCACCAGTATTTCAAAGGCCTCCACTGCAGCCCGTCCTGATTGCCACCGAGGAGGCCATGCAATTGGACAGAACCCACCTGACTCCACAAGAGCTGTCACAATGGTGTGAAGAGTACCTGTGCCTCTACTCTGCTAGCCCTGAACGTTACCGTAGGGGCTGTCGGCTTCGTCCTCAATGTCCGGGAAAAGCATGCAGCTAGGCTATGTGGGAGAGGCATCCCTAGGTGTGAGAAATTACTCTCCTCATTTGACCATGCCGGTACAAATCGTGTTCAGGTCCAGAATCTGGATCCAAGTTGTGACTTTCCTGGACTCCGGATCAGCCAGTAATTTCATAGACGCTGCCCTGGTGTCAAAATATAACTTCCCGCTGGTCCACCTGGAGAAGCCACTTGCCATCTCCTCTGTCAGCAGGGAGATTCTCAGTGACCCAGTCCAGTTTCCTACTGAACTCTTGTCCCTTCAAGTGGGGGCATTACATAAGGAGAGACTTTCGCTTTATGTACTACCCCGTTGTTCCTCAGCAGTTCTTCTGGGTCTCCCATGGCTGCAATGCCATGCACCTATGTTAAATTGGAAGGCAAGCAAAGTCGCGCATTGAGGACAAGACTGCCAGTCTTGCTGTTTGGTGGCACCCCGCACGGTGCGTCCCACTTCTCAACTAACACCGTACAAGCCTTTGTCGGATCTGCCCGCTACATATCTAGACTTTGCAGACATCTTCTCTGAGAAGCAAGCTCAGATTCTCCCTCCTCATTGCCCTTTTTACTGCCCTATTGACCACGTCTCCTCCGTGAGGCAGGGTCTATCAGTTGTCAGTTGGCATACATCCAAGAAAACCTCCAGAAGGTGTTTATTCATAAGTCTTCCTCTCCAGCGGGGCCAGGTTCTTTTTCCTAGAGAAGAATGATGGTTCCCTACGTCCATGTGTTGAATACCGCAGTCTCAACAAGATCACCGTCAAGAATTGTTACCTCTTGCCATTGATTACCGAACTTTTTCAAACTGGATATGCAGGACGCTTACAACATCATTTGGATCCATGAGGGGGACGAGTGGAAGAAGCCCTTCAACACATGTAATGGCCACTTTGAGTACCTAGTTATGCCCTTCGGACTATAACGCACAGGCGGTCTTCCAGGAATTCATTAAAGACATATTCAGGGATCTCCTATACACCTGTGTGATCGTCTATCTGGATGATATCCTGGTCTTCTCACCTGATCTAGAGTCTCAACAGGTCCACGTGCATCAGGTGCTTAGGCATCTATGGAATAATCGCCTCAATGCCAAACTTGAAAAGTGCCTCATCCACCAGAAAAGCCTCCCGTTTCTTGGTTATATTTAGAGATGGGCAAATCGATTCTAACGAAGTGGAATTCATTTAGAATTTTAGGAAAACTTCGATTCTGAACGAAGTCGAAGTTTGGGGTGATTCGTGGGAACGAAGTGTGTTTTTAATTAATAAAATGGCTGCGAGCACATGGCATTACATGGGGCAAAGAAGTCTGGGAGGAAGAAAGGCGTAGCCTAAATGACATGTGCAGAGATGAAGCCAATCAGAGACCGGCGGGATTCTGTGATGTCACCGCACTATATAAGTCCGGACGCGACGCTGGCAGTTCACACTCCTCTCTCTGTGTCGTGCTGTAGCTGCTACAGCTCCAGTATTAGAGATCTCACACAAAAGAAAGCTTTTCTCAGAGACTGCTTCTCTTACGTTCTAATTTTGATTTTGTGGGGTATTGGAATTGAAGTCCAGTGTGCGTCAAATTCAGCTGCATATACATTTTAATGCTATCTGCTCAGTTCTGGAGCACATTGAATATCCAAGGGTTATCTAAGCCAGTTGTTGCTGTTGTATTCAGTTAAAGAAACAGCGTTTTTACAATCCAAATACCAGTTAATTTTTGGCTGCTTATGTCTTTTGCGCAATTAATATCCAAGGGCTACTTAAACGTCTCTGTGCTATTGTAGTCAGTAAAAGAAAGGTTTTTTTTTTTTAAACGCCAAAGAAGAAATTTTGCCTGTAGCATGAATCATATCCGAAGGTTTATTAAGTGTTTTTCTGCTGTTGTGGTCAGTAAAAAAAACGGTGTTTTTCAACGCCAAAGAAGAAATTTTGCCTGTAGCATAATTCATATCTGAAGGTTAATTAAGCGTTTTTCTGCTGTTGAGCTCAGTAAAATACACGTCGTTTTAACACGCTACAAAGCTGGTTATTTTTGGCAGCTCATTTATTTTGCGCAATTTAGATCCAAGGGTTAAATAAGCGTTTTTCTGCTGTTGTAGTCAGTAAAATAAACGTCATTTTAACACGCCACAGAGCTGGTAATTTTGGGCAGCTCATTTCTTTTGCACATTTATATCCAAGGGTTAAATAAGCGTTTTTCTGCTGTTGTAGTCAGTAAAATACACGTCGTTTTTACACGCCACACAGCTGGTAATTTTGGCAGCTCATTTCTTTTGTGCAATTTAGATCCAAGGGTTAATTAAGTGTTTTTCTGCTGTTGTGGTCAGTAAAAGAAACAGTGTTTTTCAACGCCAAAGAAGAAATTTTGCCTGTAGCATAATTCATATCCGAAGGTTAATTAAGCCTGTTTGTGCTTTTCTATTCAGTAAAATACACAGAGTTTTAAAACATTTTTCCTGTCCATTTGTGGAGCGCAATTTATATCCAAGGGTTACCTAAGCTTGTTAATAAGTTCATTTGGAGTCAGATACAGGGTGTGTATTTATCATATACAGATATCTTCATTAAACAGAGTCTGTACATTTTAGAACAAACAGTATGTCAGACAGAGAGGTGGCAGGCTCTTCACATGCGAGTGGCAGTGGCACAAACATTCCTGGAGCAGGCACAGGTCGCAGCACAATAAGGGGACGTCGCAGCAGGGGTCACTCGGTGAGGCCAGAACTGCAGATGTCATCTAGCGGCCGTGTGTTGACCAGCAACCCGAGGGTGCTTGATTGGTTGACTAGGTCATCCACTTCCTCCCAGATAACATCTGACAACCCCAGCCAAGAGTCAGTCGGAGCGTCACACACAACCCTTATTTGGCATGGCCTGGGAGCGGGTCAGCGGCCCTCACCTGTGTTCAACCCGCCTCTGTCCCATCCGGGTCCCTCAGCCAGAAATCTACTATGTGGTCTGGACTCAGCGCCACTATACAGCGAGGATGAACAATTTGAAGAGGACAGTCAGCAGCTACTTGGCAGCGAAGAAATGGGGCCTATATCCCCTGCCTCTTGCAGTAGGCAGCAAAGTATAGATGTGGGGAGTGGCATGGGAGGTCATGTTGTGAGGGGTCAGCCTCTGCATACCAAGACCATTGAGGAGGACAACATTGAAGATTAAACAATAATCAATGATGATGTAGCCGACCACACTTGGGAGCTGGGTGAAGCAAGGGCTTCATCATCGTCGGGAGAGGAGGGCGTCAGCTTCCGCCTCAGGCAGCGGCGCAGCCAGCAAATGTGTAGTGTGGCCGTGAGTCAGCAGGGTAGCAGCAGTGCGAGGTCGGAGTCAAGCGGCCACGGGGTAGAAAACCTGCTTCGCAGGTCCAAGAAAGTAGCGGCACAGGGGCTCAGCGAGGCGGCGGTAGTAGTCACTCAGTGCGGAGCATTGGCGGTAAAATCAGCTACTCGGCAGTGTGGCAGTTTTTTGCTAAGACACTGGAGGAGCCGAATATGGGTATATGAAGAATCTGTGCGCAGAAAGTGAAGCGTGAACAGGGAGCTAACGTTGGCACCACGGCCCTGCATCAACACATGCAGTGTCACCATCTGGTGGCCTGGGAGAAACGTGGCTCAGATGTGGTGGTCCATCCTGCCGTCGCCGCAGCAACATCAGCAGCAGCGCCCAGTGGCAACCATGCCATTGCAGCCAGTCAAGGCTCCACCACCTCTGTAGAAGGGACCTGTTTCTGTTTCGCTACTCATGGCGCCAGCAGTCGTTCAATGAGGCAATTGCAAAGAGACAACAGTATATGTCCAACCATCCTAAGGTGCAGAAGCTTACTGTGCTCCTGTCCAAGTTGTTAGTACTGCAGTCCCTCCCATTCCAAATGGTTGAATCTGCATCGTTCAGAGAACTAATGGCTTGTGCTGAGCCCAGGTGGAGAGTTCAAGTCGTAATTTCTTTTCCAAAAAGGCAGTACCAGCCCTTCACAAATATGTAGAACAGAAGGTGGGACAGTCCTTGAGCTTATCAGTTTGTTCCAAGGTGCACGGTAGCACAGACGTGTGTAGCTGTAACTACGGTCAGGGCCATTACATGTCCCTAATGGCCCACTGGGTGAATGTGCTTTCTGCCCAGCCACATCAACAACTTGGACAGGAGATGCCGCCTTCTCCTCCACGTTGTCAAACTGCGGCTCCTGCGCCAATGTCCGCCTCCTCCTCCACCACCACCTCAGCCTCCACAAGTGCTGCTCCATCATACCACATGTGTAGGGCACAGCGGTGATACACATTTCTACATTGGCTTGCCTCGGCGAGCAAAGTCACACAGGGGAGGAACTGCTCCGCGTCATGCAGCAAGAAATCAATGTGTGTCTTTCTCCGCGCCAACTGCAAATTGGAACCATGGTAACGGACAATGGGAGGAACATGGTTTCCGCGCTGCACCGAGGAAGGATGGCTCACGTGTTCAGTCTGGTTGTGAAAAGGTTCCTGAAGTCTTTCACCGATCTTAAGAAGATTCTGAACATGGCCAGGAAACTATGCATGCACTTCATCCATTCCTACAAAGCCAGGAACACCCTCCTCGAGTGGCAGAACGGCCTCCCCCAACACACGCTGATATACGATGTTTCCACCCGTTGGAATTCCAGCCTGCACATGTTGGACTGGCTGTATGAACAGAGAAAGGCCATTAACGATTTTTTGACGATCCAGGCGGACAGGAGTACTCCCCTGTGTAACTTTGATGTCAGCCAGTGGCAGCTCATGCGTGACACCTGCCGTTTGCTCAGGCCATTTGAAGAGGCGACATTATTTGTAAGTCGCCAGGACTACGGAATGAATAACGTCATTCCACTGCTTCATGTCATGGAACAGATGCTGAAAAATCTGTCTGGGCAGGGGACTGGAGATGTGGCGACTACATCTCACAGCCACATGAGTCCGGTGGATACTGAACTGGAGGAGGAGGAGGAGGACATTGGAGCACAAGCATTGTCTGGTGAAATGAGTGGTTTTTCTACCCAGGTGACAGGAGTGGAGGAGCCGGAGCAGCTGGAGGAGGTAGATGGAGATGAAGAAGACGAGGCGGATGACCCCCAAGCACCGTGGCAGTATACAGTGGAGAGGGAGGCAGGGAGACCCTCAGAGTCAATTGTGCAGTAGGCCCGCAGCATGCTGATTTGCCTGGCTAGTGACAGCTGAATAGTCACAATCCGGCAGAGGGATGACTTCTGGCTCTCCACCCTATTGGACCCTCGATACCGGTCTAAAATGGGAGCCTTTTCCCAGCTGCTGAGAGGGAGGACAAACTCAAATACTATAGAGAAATCCTCCATAGTCAGTTGACCGCTGCCTATGTACAGCATCGTCCATCCTCTGACAGGACTGATCGGGGGTTTCCTCAGCGCTCACGTACCAATGTCGTGGCTGCTGTGGGTAGGTGGTGGGGTAGGAGCACTACCAGCTCCATCAGCAGCAACCTAAGTCTGGAGTCGCTGATGAGCACCTTCCTTTACCCGCCTAGTAAGGGGGCACTCGCCAGCAGCAGCAGAAGGACTATGAGCAGACCCTGAACCAACAGGTGGTGGCCTACTTGGACAGCACTCTGCCACCCCAGTTAGAAGATCCGTTGGACTACTGGGCAGCCAAACTGGATGTTGTGCCGCAACTTGCCGAGTTTGCAGTGGGAGAAGCTGTCCTGCCCGGCCAGTAGGTGTGGCATCAGAGCGGGTGTTCAGTGCGGCGGGGGCCATTTGTTAACCCCCAAGGAGGCCCCACTTGTCCACCGGAAATGTGGAACGACTGACCTTTGTCAAGATGAATCAGGCGTGGATCGGCCAGGATTTCCACACACCAATGCCTTAGGCATCAGATTACATCAGCCATGACGCCTCACCAAAACATTGAGAAATGAGTCTGGGTTCAAACTGCCTGCCTCAGCCACTATTCTAATGCCGCCACCCGCCTGATGCCACAAATCTTCTGCCAGTTTCTCCATCTGCCTACCCATCTTTACCACGGACTGGTATTGCCACCCACCTCCACACTTTGTCATTGTGCCACTCTATGAACTCATGCTGCTGCTGCTGTTGCTGGTGCTGTGACCTCCACACTGTGTCATTGTGCCACTCACTGACCTCATGCTGCTGCTGCTGTTGTTGCTGCTGCGGTCACCTCCACACCCTGTCATTGTGACACTCTTTGAACTCATGCTGCTGCTGTGGCTGCTGCCGTGACCGCCACACTGTGTCATTGTGCCACTCTCTGACCTCATGCTGTTGCTCCTGCCGTGACCTCCACACTCTGTCATTGAGCCACTCTGTGGCTTACTCCTGTTTTTGCAACCTCCAGAATTTGTCATTGTGCCACTGTCTGACCTCATGCTGCTGCTGTGGCTGCTGCCGTGACCTAAACACTGTGTCATTGTGCCACTCTCTGACCTCATGTTGCTGCTGTTGCTCCTGCCGTCACCTCCACACTCTGGCATTGTGCCACTCTCTGACCTCATGCTGTTGCTGCCGTCACCTCCACACTCTGTCATTGTGCCACTCTGTGGCCTACTCCTGTTGGTGCCACCTCCAGAATTTGTCATTTTTAGTGATGAGCTATTGTGTCGACTATCGTCATTGGGTCGATAGTCGATATCGTCAATTATCATGCTGATATCCGATCGTCGATCATAGATTATCGGCGATGACCATTAAAGTCTATGGGAGAAGAGCAACACCTTCATTCGTTTTTTCATGAAACCTTGGTGTCTTTTACAGTCTCCTCACCGCAAAACCAGCAAAATGAACTTTTGGGAACTGAGAATAAAATTTGCAGTAAGAAATGATCATTTAAAACTCGGCAATTGGGGCCACAACATCATCAGAGATCCATGCCTGATTCATCTTGGTGAAAGTCAAACGATCCACATTATCTGGGGGAAACCCGGGATGCTTTTGTATGTAATGACCCCCTCCAGCTGTGCTGAAGGTCCGCTCAGATATGAAGCTGGCTTCTGGGCAGGACAACACCTCAATGACGTGGCGAGCGAGCTCGGGCCATTCATCCATTTTGGATACCCAGAAGTCGATCGGGTCCAGAACACACCCAAAAAACATGGGTGTTGAACGGAGATAGTCGTGCACCATGATCTTAAGCCGGTCTTTTGTTTTGTATGTGTGCCTGCATTACATAAGTTGGTGAGGGGGTTTAAATAAAGATTGCCAGGGGTTTCCCCCCATTAGGCTTCTGCCACAATGCCTGCTGCTGCTGCTGCCGCTACGGCCACTTGGCGCTCTACTGCTATCACGTTGCTGACGTTGTTCCACCGTGACATTTGACGAACGTGAAGCAGACGCAACAGATGTCTCCAATTGATCAATCAGCACGGTTTCCAATTCCTGCATTTTACTCTCTATTTGGGTGGGTGGAAGGAAAGTGCTGATTTTTTGCTTTGTACGGGGGATCCAGGAGGGGCCACCCAGTAACTGTTGTTCATTTTTGATGGCCTTAATGCGAGGATCATGTTGGATGAAATGGAGCATCCAAGCACTCATGTGAGAAGGAGCCTTGATATTCCAAGCCTCTGGGTCGGGGGGCATTAGCAAACTAATCTTCCTCATCTTCCTCCTCCGCCTCAAATTCGTGCCAATCTCTGTCCAAGGCACGGACATCGGTAACGTCAGTGTCCAGGAATACCTCATCTTCCTCCTCCTCCACTTCCTCCAGCACAGCTTCAACACAGCCCTGACTTGCCTCAGATGATGCAACCTGAGAGCTGAGGCGCCACCTTGCACTAGTCCTGGACCCCGAACCACTGCCTAAATGAAGACCGATAAAATTGTGAAACTGTCGGGCCCTTTTGGATTCAGCGGAGAAAAGAGGCTCCATGTCCGCATCTGTGTCCGTCTCCCCCCTGCCCGTTGGGTGGGACCTGATGTTTCAGAGTGTCCAACATCGTTCCAGAACTAAGATCACCCAATGCTCATGCTGACAAGGGCATTGTCCGCACTGACCATTTTGGTGGCTTCTTCAAAAGTTGGCAAGGATGGTGCAGAGTTTTTCACCTGCCTCCACTCTCGGGCTCAACACCCCGAGGTCCGCACCGCTGCTTGTCAGGCCATGTGTCACTTCGTACTGCGTAATGGCATTGCGCTGCTGCCACAATTGCTGGAGCATGTGGAGGATGGAATTCCAGCGTGTTGCCACGTCAACAATGAGACGGTTGACGGGGAGGCCGAGCTGACGCTGCAAGACGGGACCAAGTAGGGTGCGAACGGCGGAAGGGTGAGCTCAGACCTCGAGCTTTCCTCAGCAGGCAGTCCAGACCCGGGTAGCGCTTTTCTGGACGAAAAGGTTCATGACATGTGCAAGGCAAGGGTTGTGCTCCAGCCTACCGATCTTAAAGGCGGCCCAGCAGATTTCGACCGTTATCGCACCCCCACCTTGCCTGGCACAAGGTTCTTTCACCCAGCCAGCCTCGGGCTCGTTACAAGAGCTGTCCACAGCTCCTGACCTGTATGTTGACGGTCTCCTAGACAGTTTAATGTCATCACGGCCTGGTTTCTCTGGGTCCGTGATGCCCCCAGAGGACCATGGGGGAAAGAACCCTGCACCATCCCTGTGGTTTTGAAGAGCGTGCGCCGAGCCTGAGAGGCCACTGTCCCCCACCAGAGACATCCACCCAGCTCACCTAGTGAGCTGTCACAGAGATATAGCGGCCTTGGCCGTTCTTACTAAATTTCCCTGTGTCGGTGTCAGATTCACTTTGCCCCGGGCCAGATGCAGACAACGCGCTTGAAATTTTAGATGACACGTGGCTGGCCAGGGCAGTGACGGCTTTTCTGGCAAAGACATGCCTGCTTGGCATCTGGTATTTGGGGCAGGCAAGGGTTTTGACGTGTCGGAACCCATATGAGTCCATCAGATGGAAAGGCAACATTTCCAATGCAAAAAGCCTTGCAATGCCGACATTCAGGCTTTTGGCTTTGGGATGGTTTTGGTTAAAGTGTTTCTTCTGCTCCAAAACCTGGTAACAGAAGGCTGGCTGCTAGACTTGGCCACTGTACGCATGCAGGTCCCTCAACTGGTGAAAGGAGAAGGGGTAGGATGGGTCACTGGGGGTGCTGGTGGTATTCGGGCGACGGTGGAGGCTGAAGCGGAGGCTGATCCCTGATCATGACTCTGAGAGACATGGGCAGCTGAGGAACGCCTGGTGGTGGTGAAGGAGGAGGCGGACACAGAGGGTGTGACAGTGGTTGGAAGCCCGGCATCGGTGTGGACTTTTTTGGCCTAGTGTTCCCTCCATTTCAACTCATGCATTCGCTGCATTTGACAAGACATGTTGGTGGTGGTGAAACACCTACGATTATTGCCTCTACTTATGCGTTTACGGCAAAGGCGGCATATGACATCACTGGGTGAATCAGAAGCTTGCTCGAAAAAGGCCCAGGCTTGAGAGGTCCTGGATCTTTTCCACGGCGATAAGCGAGGAGCCGTGTTTCCGCTGATCCTGGCTGGCGGAATCATCTCAGCGGACTTGTGTGACTGCCCTCTCTCTTTTTGAGGCGGGAGCCGTACTGACACTAACCCATCGTCTTCCTCCTCGTCCAGTGATGAAGCGCTCGCAAGCAAATTCTACTGAAAAGATCACGTTGGATCCGCAATGTCGTCGTCATCATCATCAACACAGGTGACTTCTTCGACCTGACATTCTGCATCCTGGAGCTGCGGGCTACAAGCAACAGGCACTGCAAGGCGTTACCGACCTCCCGGGATTTTTGCCGATTGACCGGTTTCCTTCTCCTCCTCTGATGGCATCAGTAACTGGGCGTTTAGAAACAGACAAAATCATTCTCTTTGGCCTCTTATTTTTGGAAAGCCTTCTGACCCCAACTGCATTTTGTCATCAAAAAGGTCTTCAGAAAATGGATTATTCACAGTGTCGGTACAACGAGTTGACATTTGGGCTCATTCCCCTTCATGTTGGACGGATGCTGATGATGCTGATGACGACATTTGAGGCCGTGACGGGAGGACGAGGAGGTAAGACTGCTGGATGCAGGTTGCATTAACCACTGAAGAACAGATTGGCGACGCTGTTCGTTACTGAGATTCACGGGCCGTGACCCCCGATGACAGGCCTGACGGCCTGCAACCAATGATACGCTGGCTTGCGTGTTGTCGCCAGCACTGGAAGGAGCACCTTCTCTCATCCCTCTACCTCCATGTCCTACCCCCCTCTTTGCTCGCTTACCACCTGCATTTCGTCTCATGTTCAGAAAGATAAAAATTTAAAAAGGTATGGAAGAGTTTTTGACAGTCTCCCTTTTTAAAAGACGGGAAATTGCAGCTAATTCTTAAATCCCCTAATTTTCTACAGCCAACTAGGATTAGAAACTGAAATGTTTCTTGCGAATACCCGTGAAAAAGCGGTCTGGTGGAAGAAACCTTAAGTCAAAATCAACAGTGTTCTTCCTTCATCCCAGATTTACAACTGCCCAGTAGGACAGGAATTGAGAGTTTTCAACAAAATAATCATACAAGTGCGTCTATCTGCGCCAAACTGAGTTCAAGAGCCAATAAAACTATTCAGAGGTTACACGGACAAGAAATTGTGTTATTTGCAGCAATGACAAACGAGAACAGTTGCTACAAAATTTTTCTACCACAATTGTCGTACAACATGGCTATTTGAAAAAAAACTAGGGCCGCACCATGTGCAATACAGCTATGTAAAAGTTATATGGATAAAAAGGTGGTTTTTGCACCAATGAAATACAACAGCAGTTACCACAAAATTTCTGTATTCAAATTTAAGTACAAGGTGGCTCTTTGAAAAAACTGGGCCACACCAAAGTGAAATACAGCTATTTAAATGTTATACGGATAATAAAAGGTGGGTTTTGCACCTATGAAATACACTTGCAATTACTACCATGTTTCTGTATCCTAATATAAGTACAAGATGGGTGTTTGAACAAAACTGGGCTGCGCCAAAGTGAAAAACACCTAATTAAAATGTGTACGGATTATAAAAGGTGGGTTTTGCACCTATGAAATACACCTGCAATTACTAGCAAATTTCTGTATTCAAATTTAAGTACAAGATGAGTCTTTGAACAAAAATGGCCTGCGCAAACTGAAAAACACCTAATTAAAATGTATACGGATAATAAAAGGTGGTTTTTGCACCTATGAAATATTCCGGCAATTACTAGCAAGTTTCTGTATCGTAATATAAGTACAAGATGGGTCTTTGTTAGTGATGAGCGATTACGTTGACTATCAACATCGGGTCGATAGTCGATATCGGCAATTATCAAGATGATTTCTGATAGTCGATAATAGATTATCGCCGATGACCATTAAAGTCTATGGAAGAGCAACAACACCTTCATTTTTACACCCAAACAGGGCTGGAGAAGCTGGAATTAACATCCACAACAGTCAAATGGATACGTGCTACATCTTAGGCAATATTTACTATTTTTCCGTAGGCAAACTTAAACTCTATCAGTTCTCTATCTGTTAAACACTAAAACGTAACTTTTATTATATATAACTCTTAACCTCTATACACACTATTTAAAAACCTGATCTCTAACCTCATCATTTAACCCTTTTTGCTTCTGAAAGAGGGAATAACTCCCTTTCTATTATCAAGTCTGGTGGAGCACCACCTATTAACAGGAGAGCCTTATATCTATAGCAAATTACTAACTCCAGTAAGGGATCCCAAGCCTACCACCTGGGCAGTCGTCCCCAATCTCATGGACACAGAACAAATAAGGCCCCCTTGTGACACCCCTGCAGCAGGTGACACCTGAAGACAGATGTGAGAAATCACAATTTAAAACGTCATATCTGACCTGCCCGACATGTTTCGCCAGCTAACCTGGCTTCATCAAGGCTTAGAGGTCCGATCACATGTGGTCTGAGCTCACTTCCTTTTATATCATCTTAGGTAAACACCCCATTCAGGTGCTCACCAATTAGCCATCAGAGAATCCACATAAAACCCACTCCCCCTTCCACTCTCCTGCACGCACAGTCATAACATGTCCTGCTAAAGCTGCCACCATGCTCTCATGAGCCAACAAACTTCAGACAAATTCGCCATCTCCATAACAGGCTTGCGCCCCATCTTACCGTACTGCCCGTGCCAACGCACTGCACCAACAGACACCTCAGCCCTAACTGTGATGGGCTTCCATCTCACTTCTCTCATATTATTGCCACTGCGTGGCTCACCTAGAATGAACTAAGCAGAATAGGTGTCACATTACACAGCACACTATCAACTTTATCAACTCCCATAAGCCCCTTCTCTTCAATGTCTAATATGCATATTCATTGGGAATATACATTTATGCTTCCCATAAAGCACTTCTCCTATATATCTAATATGCATATTCATTTTAATAGAGCTGCAGGCCCCATTAAATACATGTTCCATTGTACTATATAGTATTGTCTCAAGATTATTATCATAAACAACTTCTCTTTTACATGTAATATTCATATTCATCATTCATAATAATGAATATGAATATTACATGTAAAAGAGAAGTGGTTTATGATAATCTTGAGACAATACTATATAGCAGAATGGAACATGTATTTAATGGGGCCTGCAGCTCTATTAAAATGAATATGCATATTAGATATATAGGAGAAGTTCTTTATGGGAAGATAATATGACAATAGTCTAGTGTACAATGGAATTTATATTCCCAATGAATATGCATATTAGACATTGAAGAGAAGGGTCTTATGGGAGTTGATAAAGTTGATAGTGTGCTGTGTAATGTGACACCTATTCTGCTTAGTTCATTCTAGGTGAGCCACGCAGTTGCAGTAATATGAGAGTAGTGAGATGGAAGCCATCACAGTTAGGGCTGAAGTGTCTGTTGGTGCAGTGCGTTGACGCGGGCAGTACGGTAAGATGGGGCGCAAGCCTGTTATGGAGATGGCGAATTTGTCTGAAGTTTTTTGGCTCATGAGAGCATGGTGGCAGCTTTAGCAGGACATGTTATGAGTGTGCGTGCAGGAGAGTGGAAGGGGGAGTGGGTTTTATGTGGATTCTCTGATGGCTAATTGGTGAGCACCTGAATGGGGTGTTTACCTAAGATGATATAAAAGGAAGTGAGCTCAGACCACATGTGATCGGACCTCTAAGGCTTGATGAAGCCAGGTTAGCTGGTGAAACATGTCGGCGAGGTCAGATATGACGTTTTAAATTGTGATTTCTCACCTCTGTCTTCAAGTGTCACCTGCTGCAGGGGTGTCATAAGGGGGCCTTATCTGTTCTGTGTCCATGAGATTGGGGACGACTGCCCAGGTGGTAGGCTTGAGATCCCTTACTGGAGTTAGTAATTTGCTATAGATATAAGGCTCTCCTGTTAATAGGTGGTGCTCCACCAGACTTGATAATAGAAATCGAGTTATTCCCTCTTTCAGAAGCAAAAAGGGTTAAATGATGAGGTTAGAGATCATGTTTTTAAATAGTGTGTATAGAGGTTAAGAGTTATATATAATAAAAGTTACGTTTTAGTGTTTAACAGATAGAGAACTGATAGAGTTTAAGTTTGCCTACGGCAAAATAGTAAATATAGTGATCAAAAGTCATTCTCTGTTCTCTTGCGAGATTCCCAATTTTTTGGAGATTATGTGACATCTTAGGCAACACACTTAGGTTATAAAAGCCACAGAAAAAAAGTCACAGACCATTCACTATCCCTGTCTTGTACCACAGCATGACCCTTAAACCTGCATGACCCACAAAATAAAAATGCCAGAAGGCAGTACGATTTGAACCATAATTTTACTTGAACTGGACATTGAATATCCCTGTCCTGGCACGCAGCATGACCCTTAAACCTATTTGACCCACAGATTAAAAAGTGCCAGAAAAAGGAGTCTTTGAACCACCATTTTAGTTGAACTGGACATTGACTATACATGTCCTGTACTGCAGCATGACCCTCAAATCTGCATGACGCCCAGATTTAAAAAGTGCCGGAAAAAGGAGTTTTTCAACCACCATTTTAGTTGAACTGGACATTGACTATACTTGTTCTGTACCACAGTATGACCATTAAACCTGTCTTACCTCCAGATTAAAATGTGCATGAAAAAGGATTCTTTGAACCACCATTTTAGTTGAACTGGACATTGACTATCCCTGTCCTGGGCCACAGCATGAGCCCCAAACCTGCATGTCCCCAGATTAAAAAGTGCCGGAAAAAGGAGTCTTTCAACCACCAGTTTAGTTTCACTGGACATAGACTATCCCTGTCCTGGGCCACAGCATGAGCCCCAAACCTGCATGACCCCCAGATTAAAAAGTTCCTGAAAAAGGAGTCTTTTAACAACCATTTTAGTTGAACTGGACATTAACTATATCTGTCCTGTACCGCAGTATGACCATTAAACCTGTCTGACCCACAGATTAAAAAAGTGCCGGAAAAAGGAATCTTTTCACCACCATTTTAGTTGAACTGGACATTGACTATACCTGTCCTGGGTAACCTACATCTGTTCAAGACTTCCTGTACCTCCTTTGTACAATTCAGAGGAATATTTGTATCAGCTATTTTGTGCATGCCAATTTTTTAGTAGTTTAATTCTAGAAAACACAATTTTAAAATAGGATGGAATCCCACCACATCTTTGTTTCTCTTTTTTTAAATGTATTAAACGGGTTGTCTCACTACAGGGATTGCTAACTCTCTTAAAGATCTTGCAAAAACAAGTCATTTTGCAATATGTGTCCATTAACAGTGTCCTACCCTGTTAGAAACAACATTTTTTTTTATAATAGGACCTGTAGTCTAGCTGCATTTCACAGCAAAATGCCCCCAAAAATTCAAAACATGACCCTTGAGCCACCTTTGACAATTGTGAAAACAAATGTCTGTTAGAAACCACATTTTTTACAATAGTACCTGTAGTCTAGCTGCATTTCACAGCAAAATGGCCCAAAAATTCAAAACATGACCCTTGAGCCACTTATGACAATTGTGAAGAACAAATGTCTGTTAGAAACAACATTTTTTAGAATAGGACCTGTAGTATTGCTGCATTTCAAAGCAGCATGACCCAAAAAATTATAAAAATGACTTCTCAGCCACTGTTAAAAATTGTGAGGGAGAAATGCCACTTAGAAGCCACATTTCTGTTCCAAAGGACCATGATTATAGCTGTATCTCACAGCACCATGATACCAAAACCATTGACAATGCGAAAAATTCTAAAGATGAAGTGATTAAATGGAATACGGTTTTGTCATGAAACATTGGTGTCTTTTACAGTCTCCTCGCAGCAAAACCAGCAAAATGAACTTTTGGGAACTGAGAATAAAAATTGCAGTAAGAAATGATCATTTAAAAAAAAAGTTTTCGAGAGGACCATTTCTGTTTGAAGAGGAATGTGAAGTAGACCGGCAAGTAATCGGTGACCTCGGCAATTGGGCCCACAACATCATCAGAGATCCATGCCTGATTCATCTTGATGAAAGTCAAACGATCCACATTATCTGTGGAAAGCCGGATGGGTTTGTCTGTAATGACTCCTCCAGCTGTGCTGAAGGTCCGCTCAGATATGATGCTGGCTGCTGGGCAGGACAACACCTCAATGGCGTGGCGAGCGAGCTCGGACCATTCATCCATTTTGGATACCCAGAAGTCAATCAGGTCCGAAACACATCCAAAAACATCGGTGTTGAGACGCAGATAGTCGTGCACCATGATCTTAAGCTGGTCTCTGTGTGTTGGATGTGTGCCCTGCATTACATGCGTTGGTGAGGTGGTAAATAAAGATTGCCAGAGGTCACCCATTAGGCTTCTGCCACATTGCCTGCTGCTGCGGCTACTTGGCACTCTACTGCTGTCACGTTGCTGACGTTGTTCCACCGTGACATTTGAAGAACGTGAAGCAGACGAAACAGATGTCTCCAGTTGATCAATCAGCAAGGTCTCCATTTCCTGCATTTTACTCTCTATTTGGGTGGGTGGAAGGAAAGTGCTGAGTTTTGTTTTGTACCGGGGATCCAGGAGGGTGGCCACCCATTATCTGTTGTTCATTTTGATGGCCTTAATGCGAGGATCATGTTGGAGGATATGGAGCATCCAAGCACTCATGTGAGAGATGGAGCCTTGATTTCCCAAGCCTCTGGGTCGAGGGGCATTAGCAAACTGATCTTCCTCCTCTTCCTCCTCCGCCTCAAATTTGCTCCAACCTCTGTCCAAGGCAGGGACGTCGGTAACGTCAGTGTCCAGGAATACCTCCTCCTCCTCCTCCGCTTCCTCCAGCACAGCTTCAACACAGCCCTGACTTGCCTGAGATGATGCACCCTGAGAGCTGATGCGCCGCCTTGCACTAGCAGTGGACCTCGAACCACTGCCTAATGAAGAGCGATAAAATTGTGAAACTATCGGGCCTTGTGGATTCGACGGATAGAAAGGCTCCGTGTCCGCATCTGTGTCCGTCTCCTCCTCCGTCGCTGGCGGGACCTGATGTTTCAGAGTGTCCAACGATCGTTCGAGAAACAAGATCACCACAATGGTCATACTAACAAGGGCATTGTCCGCACTGACCATTTTGGTGGCTTCTTCAAGACTGGCAAGGATGGTGCAGAGCTCTTTCACCTGCCTCCACTCTCGGTGGCTCAACACCCCGAGGTCCGCACCGCTACTTGTCAGGCCATGTGTCACTTCGTACTGTGTAATGGCATTGCGCTACTGCCAAAATCGCTGGAGCATGTGGAGAGTGGAATTCCAGCGGGTTGTCACGTCAAAAATGAGACGGTTGATGGGGAGGCCGAGCTGACGCTGCAACGCAGCCAGGCGAGACGAAGCAGGGTGTGAACGGCGGAAGTGCGAACTCAGACCTCTAGCCTTCCTCAGCAAGCAGTCCAGACCCGGGTAGCTCTTTAGAAATTTCTGAACGACAAGGTTCATGACATGTGCCAGGCAAGGGATGTGCTCCAGCCTACCGATCTTAAGGGGGGCCAGCAGATTTCGACCGTTATCGCACACCACCTTGCCTGGCACAAGGTTCTTGTCACCCAACCAGCGCTCGGTCTCATTGCGGAGAGCCGTCCACAGCTCCTGACCTGTGTGTGGACAGTCTCCAAGACAGATTAATTTCAACACGGCCTTTCTTTCTTTGGGCCCGTGATATCACCAGAGGACCTTGGGGGAAAGAACCCTGCACCATCCCTGCAGGTTTGAAGAGCGTGCGCCGAGCCTGAGATTCACCGTCACCACCAGAGACATCCACCCAGCTCACCCAGTGAGCTGTCACAAAGATATAGCGGGCTTGGCCGTGCTTACTTGTCCATGTGTCGGTGGTCAGATGGACTTTTCCGGACACAGATGAAGACAACGCGCTTGAAATTTAAGATGACACCTGGCTGGCCAGGGCAGGGACGGCTTTTCTGGCAAAGAAATGCCTGCTCGGCATCTGGTATTGGGGGCAGGCAAGGGCCATGTGTAGCGGAACCCATCTGTGTACACCAGACGGAAAGGCAACATTTCCAAGGCCAAAAGCCTGGCAATGCCGACATTCAGGCTTTTGGCTTTGGGATGGTTTGGGTTAAAGAGTTTCTTCTGCTCCCAAACCTGGAAGACAGAAGGCTGGCTGCTAGACTGGCCGCTGTACGGCGTGCAGGTCGTCAAACTGGTGGAAGGAGAATGGGTAGGATGGGTCTCTGGTGGTGCTGGTGGTACTCGGGCGACGGTGGAGGCTGAAGCGGAGGCTGATCCCTGATCATGACTCTGAGAGACATGGGCAGCTGAGGAACGCTTGGTGGTGGCGGAGGAGGAGGCGGAGGGTGTGACAATGGTTGGAAGCCCGGCATCGGTGTGGACTTTTTCGGCCAAGTGTTGCCTCCATTTCAACTCATGCATTCGCTGCATGTGACTAGACATGTTGGTGGTGGTTAAACACCTAAGATTCTTGCCTCTACTGATGCTTTTATGGCAAAGGCGGCATATGACATTGCTGGGTGAATCAGAGGCTTGCTCAAAGAAGGCCCAGGCTTGAGAAGTCCTGGACCTTTTTGACGGCGATAAGCAAGGAGCGGGGTTTCCGCTGACCGTGGCTGGCGGAATCATATCAACGGATTTCCGCGACCGCCCTCTCCCTTTTTGAGGCGAGACCCGTACTGACACTACCCCATCGTCTTCCTCCTTGTCCAGTGATGAAGTGCTCGCAAGCAAATTCTGCTGAAAAGACCACGTTAGATCCGCAATGTCGTCATCATCATCATCAACACAGGTGACTGCGTCGTCCTGACATTCAGCATCCTGGAGCTGCGGGCTACAAGCAAGAGGCACTGCAAGGCGTTGCCGACCGCCCGGGATTTTTGCCGATTGACCGGTTTCCTTCTCCTCCTCTGATGGCATCAGTAACTGGGCGTCAGAGCAGACAAAATCATCCTCTTTGGCCTCTTGAACTTTGGAAATGCCTTCTGACCCCAACCGCATTTTGTCATCAAAGAGGTCTTCAGAACATGGATTATCCACAGTGGTGGGTACACGAGTTGACATTTGGGCTGCCTTCGCTTCATGTTGGATGGATGCTTGTGATGCTGATGACGACATTTGTGGCCGTGACTGGGAGGACGAGGAGGTAAGACTGCTGGATGCAGGTTGCATTAACCACTGAAGGACAGATTGGCGACGCTGTTCGTTAATGAGATTAACAGGGCCCCGACCCAGCGATGATAGGCCTGACGGTCCTGCAACTGACGATCCGCTGGCTTTCTTGTTGTCGCCAGCACTGGAAGGAGCACCTTCTCTCGTACCTCTACCTCCATGTCCTACCCCCCTCTTTGCTCGCTTACCACCTGCATTTCGCTCCATGTTCAGAAAGATAAAAATTTGAGAAGGTATGGAAGAGTTTTGGAAAGTCTCTTATTAAAAGAAGGCAAATCACAGCTATTCTTATATCCCTCTAATTTCCTACAGCAAACTAGGATTATAAACTGAAATGTTTCTTGCGTATGCCTGTGAATTGCGGTCTGGTTGAATAACCATTTGACAATATCTAAAGTTTTATCCCTACAGTTCCAGGTATTTACAACGGCCCAGTAGGACTAGGAATTGATAGTTTTCAACAACATATCATACAAGTGCGCTATTTGCGCCAATCTGAGATTCAACGAGCCCAATAAAACTATTCAGAAGTTACACGGATGAGAAAATGTGTTTTTTGCAGCAGTGACAAATGAGAAACAGTTGCTAGAAAATTTTTCTATCAGAATTGTCATACAACGTGGATATTTGAAAAAAACTAGGGCCGCACCATGTGCAATACAGCTATTTAAAAACTATTCGGATAACAAACGGTGGTTTTTGCACCTATCAATACACCTGCGGTGACTACAAAATTGCTGTATTCAAATTTAAGTGCAAGGTGGCTCTATGAACAAAGCTGTACTGCGCCAAAATGAAAAACATGTAATTACATTGTGTGGGGATAATAAAACGTGGTTTTTGCACCTATCAATACACCTGCGGTGACGACAAAATTGCTGTATTCAAATTTAAGTGCAAGGTGGCTCTATGAACAAAGCTGGACTGCGCCAAAGTGAAAAACACGTAACTAAATTGTGTACGGATAATAAAACGTGGTTTTTGCACCTATCAATACACCTGCGGTGACTACAAAATTGCTGTATTCAAATTTAAGTGCAAGGTGGCTCTATGAACAAAGCTGTACTTCGACAAAGTGAAAAACAAGTAATTAAATTGTGTACGGATAATAAAAGGCTTTTTTTGCACCTATCAATACACCTGCGGTGACTACAAAATTGCTGTATTCAAATTTAAGTGCAAGGTGGCTCTATGAACAAAGCTGGACTGCGCCAAAGTGAACCCCCCCTCCCCTGTGGCTGCACAGCGCTAGATGCTCCTTAAAAATTCTCAGCCTAAGTAACTAAAAACTGCAAATCTCTAATCTACCTAAGTTCTAATGTTCACAGCTAAAAGCATAGTTGTCTGTGTGAACAAATAGAACAGTTTCGCTGAGCTGTTTTGACAGAGACCGAGCACATGTCCTGCTCTTATGATACACAGACACACACTGAGGCTGAACAGGAAGGGCTGTTCTATGTAAAACGAGGTCATGTGATTTTTCCAGCCAATCACAACCATACACATCCCAGTCATGACGTCGCACACCCAGGTCACCCTGCTCTATTCTGTTAGCTTATTTGCTGGCCGCCAAACTTACAGAAAGTGCTGAAAATGGCGTGAAATTAATAGATTATGCGCAGATTTCAACCTAAATTATCGCGCGATCGAAAAAATCTGATCAACATAAAAACGGTGCCGATTTCAACTTTGTCGATAATAATCGCTCAACTAGTCTTTGAACTAAACTGGGCTGCGCCAAAGTGAAAAACACCTAATTAAATTGTGTACGGATAATAAAAGGTGGGTTTTGCACCTATGAAATACACCTGCAATTACTAGCAAATTTCTGTATCGTAATATAAGTACAAGATGGGTCTTTGAACTAAACTGGGCTGCGCCAAAGTGAAAAACACCTAATTAAGTTGTGTACGGTTAATAAAAGTTTGTTTTTGCACCAATGAAATACACCTGCAATTACTAGTAAATTTCTGTATCATAATATAAGTACAAGATGGGTCTTTGAACAAAACTGGGCTGCGCCAAAGTGAAAAACACCTAATTAAATTGTGTACGGATAATAAAAGGTGGGTTTTGCACCTATGAAATACAACAGCTGTTACTAGAAAATTTCTGTATCCTAATGTAAGTACAAGGTGGGTCTTTGAACAAAACTGGGCTGCACAAAATAAAAGATACTATTTCACCTCAGCTAGGAGGTGTACTGGCCAAAAACTGGTAAAAAAAAGCCATTTCAATGCAGGTTCAAGCAGAATCTGGGCTGCACAATATACACTCTCCTTTCAAAAGCCTGCCTGCCTGTCTGTCTGTGTTCGCCCGCACCCCCCGCCCCCTCCCTCTACCCCGCAGCTGTACAGCACTAGATGCTTCTTTAAAAGTCTCAGTCTAACTAACTGAGAGACCCAGAAGGAAGAACGAGTGCCCCTAGTTGTAACCTACAACCCATAGCTGAAGATCCTACGAAAGTTTGCCAAGGAACTTCAACCTGTGCTACATAAGTACAATAGACTCAAAGACATATTCCCAGTCCCCCCTCTCCTTTCCTTTCGGCAACCACCAAACCTGCGGCGTATTATTGTCCGGAGCGCCCTGAAGGCCCCAACTGAAAATGGCACCTCACCCTGCCTGCAAAACAGGTGCAAGACCTGCAGTCACATCCACACTGCTGACAGTGTACCTGTCCCACAATCCCAACAGGTGCACAGAACTAGGGGGACATTTTCCTGCAGGTCTAGCAATGTGGTGTATCTGATTATGTGTATGCAATGTCCCATCACAGGCCTTTATGTGGGTGAAACAGGGCAGAGACTCAGCCAGCGCATGAACTCACATAGATTCACTATTAATAACAGCAGAACTGATCTTCCAGTGGCACAGCACTTCTCCAGAGATGACCATTGTATTGAAGATCTGAAAATTATGGTTTTAATGGGACACTTTAAGACGCAGAGGGAGAGAAAGGAGTGGGAATTTAAATTAATGCAAAATGGGCTAAATATTCATGCTAGTTTTATGTCAAACTATGTGTGAACTGTGATGGTCACAAATCACGGCCTGATGGCTGCTAGATAAGACGCAGAAATACTGATCCCCTCTGTCACACCTCACAAGTTTCCAGATAGTTGATTGCTTGACCTGTTGTAAATAACTTTCTGCTCATATTGCATTTTGTTATTGTTAAGAATTCGAAGTTTCTTTGAAGGTCCATGTCTTTTGTGTATAAAAAGTCTGTGAATTTTCAATTTCTTGTATAACATCATGTCTGAAGAAGGGAGCTAGTCCTCTCGAAAGCTCACCATCAAATATACTCAGTTAGCCTGAAAAAGGTATCGCCTGATTTCTTCACTCTTCTATAACTAAGAACTGAAATTCTCTAATCTACCTATGTTCTAATGTTCAGAGCTAAAAGCATAGTTGTCTGTGTGAACAAGGAGAACTGTGTCTCTGAGCTGAGCTGTATTGAGGAGAGATCTAGCACACGTCCTGCTCTAATGAGACACACTGACACACTGATGTTGAACAGGAAGGGCTGTTCTATGCAAAACAAGGTCATGTGATTTTTCCAGCCAATGAAAACCATACACATCACAGTCATGACATCGCACACCCAGCTCACCCTGCCCT
Organism: Phyllomedusa bahiana; assembly: GCA_025379985.1. NCBI lineage: Eukaryota > Metazoa > Chordata > Amphibia > Anura > Hylidae > Phyllomedusa > Phyllomedusa bahiana. The sequence continues at coordinate 46,615 of JAODAL010005557.1, read as the reverse complement.
ATGCTCTAAGCTTATTTGCTGGCCGCCAAAATGACAGGAAGCGCCGAAAATGGCGCGATAGTAATAGATTATGCGCAGATTCTCACCTAAATTATCGCGTGATCAGAAATTTCCGATCAACCTAAAAGCCGTGTCAATTTCAACTTTGTCGATTATAATCGCTCATCCCTAGTCATTGTGCCACTCTCTGACCTCATGCTGTTGCTGCTGCCATGACCTCCACACTCTGTCATTGTGCCACTCTGTGGCCTACTCCTGTTTTTGCCACCTCCAGAATTTGTCATTGTGCCACTCTCTGACCTCATGCTGCTGCTGTTGATGACATCATCTCCACACTGTATCATTGTGCCACTTTGTGGGCTCCTGATGTTGCTGCCACCTCCAGAATTTGTCATTGTGCCACTCTGTGGCCTACTCATGCTGCTGCCAAGTGACCCCTGTCTCACTGGAACACCCTGTGGTTTCCTAATGCTGTTTCCACCCTCACCACTCTATGACGTTGCCACTATGTTTAGTTTTCCCCTTCTTTTCACCTGTCAGAAGGAATGGGAAGGATCCGGATTGTCTAGCCAAAAACAGGAGTGGATACAGAACACAGAAGACATGAAAATATCTTATTTACTGATCATCTCTGTTTTAGATCAACTCCTGTTTGTTTTTGGCCTTAGCAATACTGATGGATTATTGACCAATTGAAAGCGGTCACTGAAGGATGAAAGGAAGGGCAAAATGATCAGAGACATCAACGCAAATTTACTGCCGACACCATCTCCACTCATTCGGGGGGCATCTACATGTATCAGCGTTTAAGGTTCTGTCATATTCTGTGACGGTTTTAAAGCTCTGGCCTCTTTGGAGTGGACCCCTGCTGTGACGTCCATTACTGTGCTGCGCATCTGTGGCGGCTCCGGTAAACCTACTACTGTGTTCTTTGACGCTATGTAGGATTCTTAGGCCCTCTGCTTGTTTTTTTCCAGCTGCACGCTGCCATGACTTTTCAGGCTGCATTCCTGCTTCAGTTTTTTGGTCAGTTTTGCCCCCGTAAGTGCCCAAGGAATTTTTAGTGAAGCGATTTAAGAGCGGCGGCAGTCATGTGCGTGTCATACTAAAAACAGCACTGTTTGAAGACAAACCAAGCTCCTCTCTTATTTGAGCAAGGCACAATGTTCTACAGCATCCTAACGGACTCTGTGCCGCAGGGAATAGCTGTTTTTTAACCTCGATTCGTCCCGATGTGCAATTTCCGGTTCGAAACGATTTTGTCGGAAAATTCGGCGAAGTCAGCAAACTGAATTTTTGAGAAATTCACCCATCTCTAGGGCTCATGTATGAAGACTGCCTAGGTCTAAGACTCCTTGGTGCCCATAACAACCACTCAGAGCCATATAGTTCATATGGTTTCATATAGTGCTCTGGAAAAATGAAAGGAGAACTCTGATTGGTTGCTATGAGCAACACAGAAAGTCTTACACCTAGACAGTTCTCATACATGAGGCCTATAGGGCATGAAAACTGTCTTGGTCAAAGACTTTCTTTGTTGCCCACAGCAACCAATCAGAGCTCCCCTTTCATTTTTTCACAGCACTATCTCCTATTAAATGTATTTAAAATGAATAAAATCTAAAATTAATTTCAAATTAAATCACCCACTGACCTATATTTTTCTGAATTCTGTTAAAAATGTTCAGACTTTTTTTTTTTTTTTACTATATTAAATGAAAGAAATTATTATCATATGGTGATCAGTGTTGAAATTTACTTTTGCTGCTCTCACCCCTTATTCTACATACAGCAAGAGCCAGCAAGTCTTGCTGGGACCTGTGGTCCACCAAGCAAAAATCTGTACTCATAATTTCTGATTCACTGGACATGCTATTTCTAATTACTTTTCTTTTATTTCCAGCCTATCTATAGCCTATACATGTTTGACACATTAGTAATGCAACAAAGTTCCGTAATGCGCCAAACACACTGGAGAGACGCATCGAACTTTAAGCGCCATTTATCAGCGCACAAAAAGCACTTTCATAGGTTTAGGCACATTTTACACTGAAAAATAGAAGCAAAAATGCACTTTGATGTGCCTATTTGCATACATGTCTCCCCAAGTCCTTTTTAATACATTTCCAATTGTAGTAATAATAATAATAATAATCTTTTTTTGTATAGCGCCAACATATTCCGCAGCACTTTACAATTTGGAGGGTGTGGGTACAGGACAAAATAAAAACATTGCACCAATGAATAAGCTACTTACAGATGAGACACAAGGTGAGGGGCCCTGCTTGCAAGAGCTTACAATTCTATGAGGTGTACAGGTGAGACGATGGGTATGAAGTGCTAGATTTTCAATGGTCAGCCAGTGTGACATAATTTGGGGTTGTTATACGTAGAATTCGGATGAACCTGCCACCCAAACAGTACATCTATATACAGTTAAGGTCACTAGGGAGTGTGGGGGGAGGGCGGGGGCGTGTTAGCATTAGGTATTCTGGTAGGCCAGACTGAGAAGATGTGTTCTCAGGGCCCTTTTAAAGCTATGAGGGTTGTGAATGTGCCTGATCGCCCGCCGTAGCATATTCCAGAGAACTGGTGCCGCACGTGTGAAGTCTTGGAGACGGGCATGGAAAGTTCGGATGATTGATGAGTGTAACCTGATATCATCAGCAGAGCGGAGAGAGCGGGTAGGGTGGTAGACAGAGATGAGGGAGGAGATGTAGGGAGAAGCAGCATTGTGGAGAGCTTTAGGAGTGAGAGTGATGGTTTGATTTGTTTTCTGTACTGGATAGGCAACCAGTGCTGTGACTGACACAGGTGTAGAAGGCATCACTATAGCGGCTGGAAAGAAAAGACAAGCCTGGCTTGTGCATTCAGGACAGATTGGAAAGAGGGAGAGTTTGCACAGAGGGAGACCGATAAGCAAGGAGTTACAGTAGTCAAGACGAGAATGAATAAGAGCAACAATGAGAGTTTGAGTTAGTAAAATTTAGCTTGCCAATTAATGCAGTGTGATACAGTGGGACAGACATTTTTCTACTTTTTTAGTGCTTTAATGGCAGAGATAAGGTTAAGGTTCATGCTGCAAGTTATCTGTGCCAAGTAATCCTTGCCACATCTGAACTTTTTCAGATAGAAACCTTGTTACAAGGCCAAAGGGTAATAAGCGTTATGCCCATTTCTTTCGTTAGAATACATTTTGCTGTTTTTAATGCTCTGGTAAAATGAGAGGGGAGATCTGATTGATTACTGTGGGCAACAAAGTGAGTTGTAGACCTAGACAGTTTTCATACATGTGGCCCTATATGTGTGTTTATGAGAAAGGGAATTTAATAAGCTTTGTTGGGACAGAAAGCTACACACATTATGACATCTTCTACATCAAGGGGAATATAATATTGCAATATAAGCAAAAGCATATAATTAAAAGTATTTTTACATTTGCATTTCTTAATTTTTAAGGACATTTTGTCAATCCAAATAAAGAGAGCAACATGGTAATAAAAATATATGTAGTTGATTATTGCTTGTGCACAATTTTGTCTTTATACGAATGTTACAAAATACTTTTTTATAGTTTTATATTGTATGTTAATTTTCATTCATCAAAATGTAAGTCAGTGGCTCAGCCTTTATTCTACATATGACAATAGCAAACACATGACAGGTCTCGCTGGGACTTCAGGTGCGCCAAGCAAGATCACTACCATAGTTTCTATTCACTGACATGCTATTATGGCTTTTTTATTTCTATCCTGCTGTGATGTGTTTGTATATGACATGATTTCATATTTATTTTATATTATATAATTTTATATTTCTGGATATTAAATAATTGTATATACATTTTTATATAATTTAATTTTAGATTATTACATTTTATATAATAGTATAATTAACATGTTAGTTTCTATCATTTTAGTTTTGTTATTTGGGAAAGGAGTGGTATTTTTTTTGCCTTTTGGCAATCAGAGATTGTCAGGAATTCTGTCCCGTCTTTCCTGGTGCTCTTATGATGCATCACAATTATGAACCAGAGTACGACACTTTTGTATAAACTGTTGCATTCTACACTCATCTAAAGTGCTGTAGAATTGGCGAGTTGGTGCCAGTTTTCATACATGTCGCCCTAAAATTTTGTGAAATTTTTATTGAAATGATCAACTTTAAAAATTTACAAACTTCTGCCTGAAATACAGATAGTCATAGCACAAAAAACAGTTTGTAACTAGCATTTACCATGTCTGGTTTTTGTTTTTTTTTTTTTTTTTTTGAGATATTAGGAGGCTTATAAATTTAGTAGCAATTTTTCAAATTTTCAAGAACATTTCAGGGTTTTTATGGACCAACTCAGTTCTGATGTATCTTTGAAGGGCTTGTATGTTAGACATCTCCATAAATATCCCCATTTAAAAAAAAAAAATGCACTCCTCAAGGTATTCAAAACAACATTTAGGAAGTTTGTTAACACTTTAGGCGTTTTACAGGACTTTAAGTAAAGTGAAGGTGAAATTACAAAATTAATATTTTTTGCAGATTTTATATTTTAATCCATTAATACTGGAACACAATGTTAACAGAGAAAACCAACTAAGTATTTATTTTCCTGATTCTGAAATTTTTATAAACGTTCCATATGTGGCTATAAGCTTTCTTTTTTTTTTATTTTGGCCCCCATATAGCCATAAGTCATTTAGTTTAGAGTTTTGTTGAATTATTAGGTTCAAACTTAATAAACACCCAAAAAAGACCTAATTTTGGAAACCGTAGGAATATATCCAGGGATATAGTGAGTATATTGACCCTAGAAGTGTTTCACATATATTTTTAGTGTTGATCTATGAAAATTAATTTTTTTTTCCAAAAAGAATGCGGGAGAAAAAGTACTCTGAAATTAGTTTCGGAATTCCTTACAGGTACAGCAATATTTCATATATGGGTGTAAACTGCTGATTGGACACAAAGCAAGATTTTTGTAGGGAAGGAACGCTATTCGGCTTTTGGAGTGCACATTTTGTTGAATGGTTGATGGCTGTCTAAAGTAGAAGCACAGGTGAAACCTTCCAAAAGGGACTCCATTCTGGAAACAACACCACTTAGGAAATTAATCTAAGATTAAAGTGTACATTTTGAGCTTACAGGTGTTTAGTGTATTGTAAGGCAGCAGCCGGGAAAGTCTGCAATGGTGTTTATATACCAGCCAGGTTCTGGACATATACCCAGACAATTTTGTGTTTTCCCTGAAAACTCATACTTTTATTTATCAAATGAGTTGCAAAATGAATAGAATTATAGTCCAGACATTGACAAAGTTAGAAATAATGATTTTTACTTGAAATAATAATTTCGTGTACTATTTAATGAAGCTGCCATTTGAGGATTAGTTAGGTGTCGATTTCTCAGACTAGAGCCATTATTGTACTTGTCTTGTTGCTCAGTTGTGCAGCAGGGCCTCCCACTTCTCTTTCTACTCTGGTTAGAGTCTGTTTGTGCTCTCCTCTGAAGGGAGTAGTAAACACGTGTAGGAAATCTTCTGTTTCTTGGCAATTTCTCAATGGAAATGCCTTTCCATCTCTCTTGCAAAAGAATAGACTGACGAGTTTCACTATGAAATTTCTCCTTTTTTGCCAGTTTATATCGAACCAACAAATGTATTGCTCCAGATTCTCAACTAGCTCAAAGCTATGTCTGTTTTATAGCTTCTCTAATCAGCAATAACTGTTTTCAGCTGTGCTACATACTTGAACAACTTGCACAAGGGTTTTCAAGGGTGTGTTTCCAAAATATTCAATAGCTTTCTTACACAGTTAGCAAACACAATGTTCAGACAGGATTAATTATATAAGTATTATAAATGGCCTCTGCATAAAGTATGGAGAAAAGCTGTGTCATGTAAAACCCCCTCAAAAGACAAGGGGCACTCTCTCTATCTGGAGAAAAAAGGTTCAGTCTCCAGAAGAGAAAAGCCATCTTTATCATGAGAACTATGAATCTGTGGAATTGCCTGCCTGAGGAGCTGGTCACAGCAGGGACAGGTGAGGGCTTTAAGAAAGGCTTAGATAACTACTTACAATTAAGCAATATTAATACTTATATAACCATGTAAAATATCTGGATCCAGTATATTGGCAATTTTGGGATCAGGAATGAATTCTTCCAAGGGCATATTGGTTCTTGCCTTATAAGCTCCAAAGTCTTCATTGGTAGGGAAACAAAGCATAAGAATTGCCTCTACCCCTTCCTTCATCCACATCTTTTCCCACCCTTGCTTGAACTCGATGGACTTTTGTCTTTCTAAACCGTATTAACAAGGTAGCTATTTTAGAAAGGTACAAGAGGCAGTGGTGGACGGCCGATCTGTCTCACCGAGATGCCTGGTCTCAGTGTGGTAAAAAGTCATGTAATATTGGTGTCAGCAGCAATCGGCCACTGACACATGTTATACATTTAGCATATCTGCTATACAGTTAATCATGGTGGCTTTTTACTGGAGTAGCCAAAATAGATTGGTGGGATGGCTATTCCCATATTCCAGGTCCAGGCCTGGGTTTGTTTGAAGACTATGTAAGCCTTGCAGGTCAGGTGAGTACGGCAGTGACTGGTCAGAAAGAGATCTGACAGAGTGTGAGCTGGAGAGGACTTCTACAGCTGGCTGGCTGTAAATCACCCTGTTGTCTGATCCTGGTGGGAGAAAGAATCCCTAAAGACTGAGTTATACAACACGGAAGGTGTTATTGTTATGTTTTTGCAGGCTGAAGTCAAGATATGTTGTTCTTCCTTGTTTTATTTTTGTTTGGAACAATAAACGCCAACACAAGGAGTAAACGGATGTCACAGGCTGTGTTTTCCCGTGCTACCCTTTGGGTTGATCCCTACAAGTGGTGGAGGATGCGGGCATAGACCTCAAATCTATGTCCTGAGTTAAGGCTGCAACACAGAGCCAAACTACAGCTGCTACTAAGGAGGAGCTCATTAAGCACCTGGTGCAGGCAAATCTGCAGCAGCAACAAGCCATGGGCAGCAACAGCACACCTCCTATGGGAAGCGGGCTCATGAAGGACATGCAAACAGCCTCAGAGCAGCAGCAGATAGCTCAAGGGAAGCTATGATGGCTCAGTACTGGACACAGCGCAGCAGCAGAGAATCCATACTGAAGCCATGCAGGCTCAGCAAGCAACCAATCAGCTGCTAATCCAGCAGATGTCCATATTGACAGATGGCGTATGAGCCCGGGAAATGCCAGCTCCGCCAACCCGTGATGGCTCCATTAGGCTAGGAGGACCATAAGGGAGACTCTTCAAAAGAAGACTGTGGAGGACGAAGTTAAGCCCTTCCTCACTGTGTTTGAGCGGGTTGCAGACCGGGAGGAGCTACACGGGGATTAGTGGGCTAAGGTTTTGGGCCCCTATTTAACTGGGGATCCCCAGAAGGCATATTATGACCTTGCCTTGCAGGACACTAAGGAGTACTCTGTTAAAAGCTGAGATTCTGGCCCACCTTGGCGTTACTTTGGCGGTTCAGGCCCAGAGGGTACACCACTGGTCGTACAGCATGGGAAAACCTCAGAGATCCCAGCTGTTTGACTTATTACATCTAATCCAGAAATGGTTGCAGCTGGAGGTATGCTGCCCAGTGCAAATGGTGGAGCGGGTGGTCATGCACTCTCTTCCGCGCCCCGTACAGTGCTGGGTTGTGCAGGGTGACCCCCAGACAGCAGACGACCTGGTGGGACTGGTGGAAAGATTTCACGCCATGGAGAAATCCCTGGGGGGGTCTAGTGAGCCTGAAATGCCCATACTGGGAGGCCCAGAGAGATGTGGACCCTTTGAAGATGGGACCCAAAACTCTCCGAGAGGGTGGTGCCAAGCAGGCCCAACCCAGACGCTAGAGGGGTTTCCAGGGATATAATTTGATAGCGATGTCAAGACGCAGGTCACATGGTGGCCCAGTGTCCCCTCACCACAGAACCCATGGACTGCTCTGCGGCTGGCCGGCATTCCCTGTTTGCGTAACCAGCTTGCATCGCCATATTCAAACTGGTGGAGGGACCCCAGATGTGCACCATGACTGTGAATGGGACCATGGTTTCCGGACTGTTGGACTCAGGGTGCCTGGTCACGCTCATTGTGGCCACTCTTCCTCATGAACTGGTCCCAGGAAAAACCCTGGGGGTTACATGTATTCCCAAGGACACCAAGGTGTACCCATTGGCCCAGGTTAACCTTGAGACGGAATGGGGTACCCTGACTTACAATGTTGGGATGGTGGGAAATTGAATGCATGTGAGCTGTGATTGCCCTGTGTTCGAGGACCTGTGGGGAAAATCAGGGGTGTCCAGGGGATCCGGTTAACTGGTAGGGCCTTTGGTCAAATCGGCTAGGTGGAACCATACAATATGCCACCCAATACCCCGAAGCTGTCCCCCTATGAAATCCCTCATCCAAGGTTATAGCAAGGGAGTTGTTCTATGTTTTCTCCCGAACGGGTATTCCCAAGAAGATCTTAACAGATCAAGGAACCCCATTCATGTCCAAGGTGATGAGAGAACTGTGCAAAGTTCTGAAAGTCACCTAGTTGCGTACATCAGTCTACCACCCTCAGACAGATGGCCTGGTGGAGCGATTTAATACGACCTTGAAGGACATGCTAAAAAAGGACAGGCAGGACGCACATACAGTTGAACAGATGGTTGGCGCTCCAACAGCAGTTTTATCCGGGGCTTCATGCTTTTATTTTTTATGGGAACCCAATAAATTTATTTCTTTATGGATGTGTGCTGAACCTTTCCTTTGGCTTACGTCCCATTGCCGGCATGGCTTACTCTGTGCACCGCCCACACTACATCTAATGCTGGAAATGAACATTAACAACTCGGCTCACTTTCCTTTATTTTGAAGACTGCCATTCAAATAACCCTTGTCCAGACCATGTTGACTACATACAAAGTCTCTATCAGTAAAATACAATTTCTCTTTATCGTGCATCATGTTTTTTTTTTTTTTTTAATTGAGGAAGGAAATACAATGTTATCACCAGAGTGGATATGAGTGTAGAGAAATAACTTCTCTATTTATCTCTCTCGCTTTTATACATCTGTGGTGACGATGAAGACCTCAAGAAAACTCCTGCTCTATGGTGAGTAGCTGAAATTCTGTGGTTTATCAAAAATGAAGGTGGTAAATAGAAATGTAAGAGAATCTGTAGAGCACCTGCAATACCCTATATATTAGCAGATTGCTAAATGTATTATTTTGTGCTATGTTAGCGCAGGTTTACCAAGTGTATGGGGGTGTACAAATCAGGTCTCAATTTAATTCTACCGACATAAAAAATGAGTTGGGGATAAGTCCAACCATAATATCCCTACTGCCTAGTTAGCTTACCCTACAAGCCCTATTCATTGGGCTATGGTTTCCATACTTTCCACAGATGAAGGCTACCAAGGCTTACAGAAGATGGTAAAACTGACTCCACTTTTTGGGATGTGTAATAGAAATATGTCTATTTTCTATTTCAATCCAATACCTTCTCTTTCACTGAATAATTTTAAAGGAGGGGTATCCCTTGTGATGGTCAGGGGGGCTCTTAAGTTCCTTGTTCTGACTCAGACTAGACTTTGACCCTTCAAGAGTCTTCAACAGCATAAGCAGTTACCTGGGCACACACAGGTTACCCTTGGCCTCAGGGAGGGGTGGTCACTTGTCCTTGTAGAGCCTAGTGCTTTGGGGATGGGGGTGGGGGGGGGGGGGGTCAGTAGATGGTCCTGGGCCCTTTGCTCTTTATGAGAGGACCTCTGTACTGTTGTGTGATTTTACAACATGTTTAAGGTTTTTACACCAGGGTGAGAGAAAGCTGATGGAAAATAGATGCATGGATGTTGAACTTAGTTGCTGTTTAATTCTATGTCTTATGCATAAAGTTGCATGACTGTATGCAATCTCTGCAGGTCTATATTACAGACTTGTAGGAAATATGTATATCATTGCATGGTGCAACATCAATTGAAGAATTCTAAGAGAGACTAGAACCACTTTTTGTCCTAGAATCTGTAAGAAAGCTCCTGGTGTACCGTAGGTGCTTATAGCAGGGTCTGGGTGCTTTATTTCATATCTATTACATTGCATATTGTGGGCTGAATAGTTCTATAGAGTACTACATTTTGGACTGAGTAAACTCGGTTCAATAGACTGTATCTGATGGACAGGGTTGTGATTATATTCTATATGAAGACTCTGTAAAAGGCAGTATGAATGGCTCTATTGATATCCATTGCAACATACAGGGCAGTTCCTAGGCTAAATTTCTCTCAGGGCGCCCCCCCCCCCCCCCCCCCCCCCGTAACATATGGCTCCACATTGCAAACACCATAAACCAAAATATACAAAAAGCTTTACCACAATTTGCTACATATAAAACTACCAAATAATAGTCCTATAGTTACCAAATAACACCGCTACATCAACCAGAATCCCAAGACCACAAAGACCACATATCACCAGCACACAGTGACCGAATAATACCACCACACCATGACCACATATCAAACCCACATATAGTGACTGAATAATACAACTGACCATTACTGAGTATAAACCATTATACTACAACCCAATATTACCGGCATACAGTGACCATACAGTGGTGGATACCGGCTGTACACAGGCACTGCAGACATATAAGCGATTACAGTAAAGTTATATCTAGTGACTCACAGGAGACGTCTCTAAAGAGTTGTTCTGTTTCTCTTCTTCTTCTTCTCAATCTGTCCCAGACGCCATGACGACTACTCCCGACTCTTCACTGTAAAATTTACAAAACAAATATCTTAGATCCCTTCAATTTATCAGCACTTCTCTACCAATTCCTATCTCTATAACAAACTCCCCATCTATAGCACCTCATATGGTAGCCATGTAAATATGCCCCCTGTAGCCAGGTTGTAGCCCCCTGTTGCCTGTTGGCCCCCCTGTAGCCAGTTGATTCCCCCTGTAGCCAGTGATGCCCCCCTGTAGCCAGTTAGATGCCCCTGTAGCCAGTTTTGCCCCCCTTGTTAGCCAATGATGCCCTCCTGTAGCCAGTTTGGCCAACCTGGTTGTCGGGTGAGGCCCCCCTGTAGCCAGTAGATGCCCCCTGTTGCCAGTGATGCCCCCCTGTAGCCAGTGATGCCCCCTTGTAGCCCGTAGATGCCCCCTTGTAGACCTGTGTTTTCCCCATTGTAGCCAGTGATTGCCCCCCTTGTAGCCAGTGATGCCCCCCCGTGTAGGATTTGTGCCCCATTGTAGCCAGTGATGCCCCCCTTTTAGCCAGTGATGCCCCCTTGTAGCCAGTGTGCCCCCCTTGTAGCCAGGTTTATGCCCCATTGTAGCCAGTGATGCCCCTCTGTAGCCAGTGATGCCCCCCTTGTAGCCAGTTATGCCCCCCTTGTAGCCAGTGATGCAACCATTGTAGCCAGTGTGCCCCCATTGTAGCCAGTTATGCCCCCATTGTAGCCAGTGTGCCCCCATTGTAGCCAGTTATGCCCCCATTGTAGCCAGTTAGGCCCCCATTTAAGCCAGTGTGCCCCATTGTAGCAGTGATGCCCCCTGTAGCCAGTGATGCCCCCTTTTAGCCAATGATGCCCCCATTTTTCCCATTTATGCCCCCCCATTGTAGCCAGTGTGCCTCCATTGTAGCCAGTTATGCCTCCATTGTAGCCAGTGTGCCCCCATTGTAGCCAGTTATGCCCCCATTGTAGCCAGTGATGCCCCCATTGTAGCAGTGATGCCCCCTTTTAGCCAGTGATGCCTCTGTAGCCGCCCCGTGATTGCCCCCATTGTAGCCAGTGATGCCCCCATTGTAGCCAGTGTGCCCCCATTGTAGCCAGTTATGCCCCCATTATAGCCAGTGTGCCCCCATTGTAGCCAGTGATGCCCCCTGTAGCCAGTGATGCCCCTGTAGCCAGTGATGCCCCCATTGTAGCCAGTGTTCCCCCATTGTAGCCAGTTATGCCTCCATTGTAGCCAGTTATGCCCCCTGTAGCCAGTGATTCCCCCTGTAGCCAGTGATCCCCTGTAGCCAGTGATGCCCCCTGTAGCCAGTGTGCCCCCATTGTAGCCAGTGGAAGCCCCCTGTAGCCAGTTTATGCCCCCATTGTAGCCAGTGTGCCCCCATTGTAGCCAGTGATGCCCCCATTGTAGCCAGTGTGCCCCCATTGTAGCCAGTTATGCCTCCATTGTAGCCAGTTATGCCCCCTGTAGCCAGTGATGCCCCTATTGTAGTCAGTGATGCCCCTATTGTAGCCAGTGAGGCCACCTGTAGCCAGTGATGCCACATTGTAGCCAGTGAAGCCCCCTGTAGCCCGTGAGCCCCCATTGTAGCCAGTGAAGCCCCCTGTAGCCAGTTATGCCCCCATTGTAGCCAGTGATGCCCCCTGTAGCCAGTTTATGCCCCCATTGTAGGCCAGTGATGCCCCTGTAGGCAGCGATGCCCCATTGTAGCCAGTAAGATCCCCCCTGTAGCTAATTATATAATTTAAAAAAAATTACTCACCTGACCACGGTCCGCGTCCAGCTCCGGGAGCTGCTGAGCAGTGTAAGCAGCGTGACGTCTCACGCTGCTTACACTGTCACGCAGCTCCAGGATCTCCTCGGCGGCAGAGCTGCTTCTGCCCGCCGAGGGGAAAGCAGGTCACAGGGGGCGTGGTGAAAGCTGTGTGCCTCCTGCGACGTTTTGTATTATCAGCGCTCAATGAGCGCCGATACATACAGGGGAGGAGGCGGGACGGGAACGATCCGTCCCGCCTCCTCCTTGTACCGGTAGCTGCTGGCTCTGCGCGACTGTTATAAAACAGTCGCGCAGAGTCAGGGGCGATCCTCCGGGCGGGTGAGGCAGGCAGCGCCCCCCTCGGGTGACCTGAGCCTCGGCGCCCCGAGCGATCGCCCGCCTCGCCCGCCCCTAGGAACGGCCCTGGCAACATATCCAGAATTTGTGTGACATAGAGTGTTTAAACCTTAGGTATAAGAGGCCCTATACAGTTCTGGAAGGCATAAACAGTCACAAGAACTGACTTGCTTATCTTGCCTAAGATAATAAAGTAAGAGAGAAACTCAAGTTTTTAGGATTTTTGTGAGAATGTGATCAAGGGGAAACCTACCATTATTTTGCTTTCAGATGGCAAATAATATCTGCAGTCATAAGATGTACCATAGTCTTACTGAACTGGATCATCTGAATCGGACCATAATACACAAAATCCCCAAATTCCCCACCCTTCCTGTCTCCCCCTTCTCCTTTTAGATTGTAAGTTTCTCGAGGGCAGGGTCTTCTGTCTTTCCATATCAATGTGTTTCTTATTGTTATTGTATTTGTCATATTATATATATATCTTATATTATACTTGTCTTATATTATACTTGTCTTATATTATGTACCTGAATCCTTTGGCTTTTTCAGTGCTCTGGAAGCAATTGCACTGTAAAATAAATAATAATTAATCTTATTGATACTATACTCCAGAGAGTTTTAGAGTTCAAAATAAACAAGTAATTGGAGATAATTAGTTGTTAGAGATAACACACTCTGTTCTCAAGTTGCTGGCAGTACGACCTGTGGTGACATCACTCCCTGCTCTCGGACACCAACCTGTGTGCACTCAGAGCAGATAAAATCTTTCTTATCTCCTTAACAAAGCAAAAAAAAACAAAGCAATATATTTGGAAAAAGTCTTTAAATTACCAGACCCAACATGTTGAAAGTCAATCCTTGTAGTGAGACAACCCCTTTAATTAATAAAGTATTAGGAAAAAATTTGTGAGGGGGGGGCTCCAAAATGTCTAGGGACCTGCAGCACTGTCTATGAGGTGTTGTCTACTATTAGTATATACCCGCATAAAAGATTAACCATAATCAAGTGCTTAATCAAATCGTATAAATTTATTTTAAAGCGACCAACTTAGACATAAAAGTTTTCGGTCCGGTTTAGACCTTCATCAGATGTGTCGCTCTTGTAATGTGAAAGATATAAGGCGGCGCTTGCATCTTCCACTTTACTGAGCTGCGGCCAGTGTTCCTGCTTTCTATAACCCGCCGGTCTTATATCTTTCACATTACACTGTGACACATCTGATGAAGGTCTAAACCGGACCGAAAACGTTTATGTCTAAGTTGGTCGCTTCAAAATAAATTTATACGATTTGATTAAGCACTTGATTATGGTTAATCTTTTATGCGGGTATATACTAATAGTGGACTTTGTTATTTATGCACATACCCAGCATTTGTGAATAAAACATACAGAAGGTGCCAAGCAACTGATATTATATATGAGGTGTTGTCTGTTATACTTTGCTCACAGTGTGTCATGACAATGTGTTCTTTCCACAAAAATGTACATCCACTCCTTTTCTTTAACAAAAAGTCACAAACATACAGACACATATACAGTGCCTTGCGAAATTATTCGGCTCCCTTGAACTTTGCAACCTTTTGCCACATTTCAGGCTTCAAACATAAAGATAGAAAATTTTAATTTTTTTTGTGAAGAATCAACAAAAAGTGGGACACAGTTGTGAAGTGGAACAAAATTTATTGAATATTTTAAACTTTTGTAAAAAAATATTATTCGGCCCCTTTACTTTCAGTGCAGCGAACACACTCCAGAAGTTCAGTGAGGATCTCTGAATGATCCAATGTTGTCCTAAATGACTGATGATGATAATATAATCCACCTGTGTGTAATCAAGTCTCCGTATAAATGCACCTGCTCTGTGATAGTCTCAGGGTTCTGTTTAAAGGGAAGGGAGCATCATGAAGACCAAGGAACACACTGGGCAGGTCTGTGATACTGTTGTGGAGAAGTTTAAAGCCGGATTTGGATACAGAAAGATTTCCCAAACTTTAAACATCCCAAGGAGCACTGTGCAAGTGATCATATTAAAATGGAAGGAGTATCAGACCACTGCAAACCTACCAAGACCCGTGCGTCCCTCTAAACTTTCATCTCAAACAAGGAGAAGACTGATCAGAGATGCAGCCAATAGGCCCATGATCACTCTGGATGAACCCGCAGAGATCTACAGCTGAGGTTGGAGAGTCTGTCCATAGGACAACAATCATCACTGCACAAATCTGGCCTTTATGGAAGAGTGGCAAGAAGAAGCCATTTCTCAAAGCTATCCATAAAAAAGTCTTGTTTTAAAGTTTGCCACAAGCCACCTGGGAGACACCAATCATGTGGAAGAAGGGGCTCTGCTCAGATTAAACCAAAATCGAAGTTTTTGGCCACAATGCAAAACGATATGTTTGGCGTAAAAGCAACACAGCTCATCCCCCTGAACGCACCATCCCCACTGTCACACATGGGGGGGCAGCATCAAGGTTTGGGCTTTTCTTCAGCAAGGACAGGGAAGATGGTTAAAATTGATGGGAAGATGGATGAGCCAAAATACAGGACCATTCTGGAAAAAAAACCTGTTGGAGTCTGCAAAAGACCAGAGACAGGGACGGAGATTTATCTTCCAACCAGACACTGAGCCCAAACATAAAGCAAAAACTACAATGGAAGGTTTCACAAATAACCGTCTCCCGGTTGTTAGAATGGCCGAGTCACAGCCCAGACCTGAATCCAATCGAGAATCTGTGGAAAGAGCTGAAAACTGCTGCTCACAAACGCTCTCCATCCAACCTCACTGAGCTCCAGCTGTTCACAAACGCTCTCCATCCAACCTCACTGAGCTTCCCCCACCAATGTGCTACACAAAACACCTCTCCATCCAACCTCACTGAGCTCCAGCGCTCACAAACGCTCTCCATCCAACCTCACTGAGCCTCCAGCTGTTCACAAACTGCTTTTCCATCCAACCTCACTGAGCTCCAGCTGCTCACAAAAGCTCTCCATCCAACATCTCAGTGCTCCAGCTGTTCACAAACGCTCTCCATCCAACCTCACTGAGCTCCAGCTGTTCACAAACGCTCTCCCCTCCAACGTCAATGAGCTTCCAGCTGTTTCACAAACGCTCTCCATCCAAAACCTCACTGAGCTCCAGCTGTCACAAACGCTCTCCATCCAACCTCACTGAGCTCCCCTGCTCACAAACGCCTCCACCAACCTCACTGAGCTTTACTGCACAAAACGCTCTCCATCCAACCTCACTGAGCCCCACTGCGCCAAGGAAGAATGGGCAAGAATTTCAGTCTCTCGATGTGCAAAACTGATAGAGACAGACCCCAAGCGACTGCAGCTGTAATCACAGAAAAAGGTGGCGCTACAAAGTAAGGGGCCGAATAATATTGCACGCCCCACTTTTCATTTTTTTATTTTTACAAAAGTTTAAAAATTCCAATAAATTTTGTTCCACTTCACAATTTTGTCCCACTTGTTGTTGAAAATTTTATATCTTTATGTTTGAAGCCTGAAATCTGTCAAAAGGTTGAAAAGTTCAAGGGGGCCGAATACTTTCGCAAGGCACTGTGTATATATATTAAATGTGAATAGAACCAATTAATTAATTTATTGCCAATGTTTTTTCAATAAAAAAGTTGAGCTAATATGTTTCCAGTATACAGAGGTGTGAATGAGCCCTTAAGGGGGTTGTCTCACCAGGCATTTTCACAGAGCCACCAGCCAGCTTCAGGCTCCCACTTCCTGTTCAGGCTGTGGGCGGTTTTACAGCTTCAGGCTCTCTGTTTCTGTTCAGGCTGTGGGTGCTTCTACAGCTTCAGACTCCCACTTCCTGTTCAGACTGTGGGTCTACAGCAGTGATTGGCATATCAGCTCTGCTGTAGACCCACAATAGTGAGGGAGGGATTTTAAACCCTTACCAACAATGAGAAAAACAACCTATCTACAAATCCAGGACTATGAAGTCCTAATGAAATAAAACGTTTATATGACAGCTACAAACTATAAAGAAAAACCAAATACAACACAATAAACAAATCAATCAAATGTGTGATACTTTATTGAATATGTATAAAATTAAAAACAGTGACATGATGATGAGGATGATGATGATGATGATATCTTCACCCAAAAGAGGAAAAGCACATTACACTACCAGATTACCCAAAATTCAACATGATTCAAAATAAAATACATATACACAATCATAGCAATTCAAAAATACATAGACAATATCAAAGCAAATACAAAAAATCACATGGGAAAACCAGTAAGAATGCGCCGCCCCTTACTGATTTGCCCATGTGACTCTTTGCAATGTATTATAACATCATTTACCCCGTACGCTGAAAATTCTAAACACAAAAATTGTGATTTATGTTCCCAAAAAATTGGAAAAAAAAGGGTGATCAATAAGTATGTATCCCACAATGGTACCAATAAAAAGTACACTGCAGCCTGCAAAAGATAAGCCCTCACTCAGGTTCATAGGTGAAGAAACTAAAAAGTTCAATTTTAATTTAAGTAATAGAGAATGTTTTTATTTTTTTTTTTAAAGTGCTACAGCATAATGAAGACCCTACATATTTGGTATCAGCGGAATGGTACTGACCAGCAGAATACAGATAACCCATGATTTAAACTGAGGAATGAACACCAGAAAAGCAGACTCCCTACAAAAATGGCATATTTTTTTTTTCACATTTCACCCCATTTGGATGTGTTTATCGGTTTTCCAGTACATTCTATGGTACAGTCAGTGGCACCATTAAAAAACACGTTGTCCCGCTAAAAATAAGCCTTTATATGTCTATGTAGATGGAAAAATAAATATTGCATGGCTCTTGGAAGGTGGGGAGAAAAAAAGAGCAGATAAAATATTGGCCAGCAGGGCAGAAGGCTACATAGCTTGGAAGGGTTAAAGTTAGTTAGTAAGAAAGATAAAAAAAAGTTCCTGTGCTGCTGATAAGATACAGCAGGGAATGATGTCACCATCCCAGCCAGGGCTGCTAGTGCAGAGAGAGGTGGTTGGTAAACTAGGGAAGTGTCATGATTGTGCCTGGCACGCCCCCTGCTTTTGGTTCTGGTCGCCGGCCACGGCCAGTACGACGTAAACCGTGGTTTTTAACGTAATACCTTGTATTCTTATTCACTAGTGTGAACGGGTCCTTCTTTCCCTGTAGGTAATTGATTCCTGGCCAACGCCCGTGGCCAGGAATCCTCCAGCCCTCTTTCAGTTAACCAGTGTGTCTCTTTGATTGACAGCCTTGTTTCCCTCTCTAGTTTTGTGTTTCTTCCACCAATCACCTCTGTTCTGTGTCCGCTGCTCACCTATTTAAGGATGGCTTCACCAGTAACCTGTGCCTACTATAGAGGTCTTTTGCTTATAGCTAGCCCTTCCTGTTGCTTTTGCCTTCTCTGTATTTGACCCTGTTGTTCTCCTGACTACTCTCTTTTCCTAGTGATTTTGTACTGCTGCGCCCGACCGATATTGACCTTTGGCTTGTATTCTGTTTATCCTTTTTGTCTCATGTCTCTGTACCGCGCTGCCCGTACTGTTGCCGACTTTGGACCGCCTGACTTCGCTTATTTGTTCTGTGTCTGTTTGTCTTGTCTGTGTTGCACCTATATCAGTGCAGTCATCAGTCTTCCGGTTGGGGCCGGCCTATTAAGGAGTCGGGTTCCCCAAAAGGCAGGGACAGGGGCTGGGATCAGAGTCAGGGCCCACTTGTCCGTGTCTGTGTGTGTGTCCCTGACCGGTCCCTGACAGGAAGTTTGTGTAAACAAACAGGATATAAGAACTGATCTAACCAAGCAAAATCAGAACAGCAATGTTTAAAGCTAATCACTGTGATGGGAACACCCCTTTAAGCCTGGCTTCAGTCACCATATTACAGCTGTACCATCTGCGCCCCATGATTCCACTTAAAAGTGTTATTAGGTTAATTTTTAAAATACTTTTTAGGCTACTGCTGCTCTTTTAAAAAAAAAAAAAAAAAGTGATACACCCCTCTCATCGCTCCTTGGATCCAGTGCTGCCGCCATCTTCACTCTTCCTGCAGAGGTCACATGCCATTGCCTAAGATTACCGATCAGGGTGCTTATTTCCAAATGGTGACGTTAGGTGATGGCATGTGACATCCCATTTGGAAGAAGCAAGAAGTAAACGGAAAACCTGGAGAGTGAGGACAACGGCTGGATCACAGGTCAGAGTGGAGGCGATAAGAAGTTTCTTTTTATTTTAAAAGTGCAAGAACTTGCTAAAAACAATTACAAATACTAACCGAACAATCCCTTTAAGCAAACCTACATCTACAAAGAAACCTACAGTCATCCAAGGTCAATATGGCATAACCACAGGGGTCTAGGTGTTGGGCTGTTATCAGGTCCCTAAGATTGGCTGCCCTGAATCAGTTCCAAGATGCCCCGAGCAGCTCATAGAGACAGGAAACCCATTTGTAACTGGTTATTTCTTTCTCAGGTCTCTGCTTCTACTTGAGCTGCTGTACATTGAAAGGTAAGTCACGTGGGGAAACAAAAGGGTAAAATAACATTGAATATGTATGGTTTTTAAGTATGGGATATACAGTTGAAAACAGAGGTTTACATACAAAGACATAAAAGCCCCATCTGCGTGTTTTTCTCACTATCTGACATGAAATCTGAATAAACCTTCCCCGTTTTAGGTCAATCAGGAACCAAATCTATTGATATTTGCCAAATGTCAGAATAAAGACAGATAATTTCTTAAGGCATATTTATTACTTTCTGAATAACCAAAAGCTTACATACAATAGGATTACTCTGCATTTAAACAACTTGGGACAGCCCATATGATGATGTCATGTCTTTGGAAGTTTCTGAACAGAAACACACTGCTTCTGTGTGTAACATCATAGGAAAGTCTAAATAAATCAGTCAAGTTATCAGGAAGAGAATTGTAGACTTGCACAAGTCTGGTTCATCCTTGGATGCAATTTCCAGATACCTGAAGGTGCCTCGTTCATCTGTACAAACAATTATACACAAGCACAAACAAGATGGGAATGTCCAGCCATGATACCACTCATGAAGTAGACGGGTTCTGTATCTCAGAGATGAACGTGCTTTGGTCTGACATGTGCATATCAACCCAAGAACAAAAGCAAAAGAGCTTGTGAAGATCCTGTTGGAAGCTGGTAGGATTGTTTCATTATCCACAGTGAAACGAGTACTGTATCAACATGGGCTGAAAGGCTACTTTGCTAGGAAGAAGCCATTACTCCAAAATAAACATATAAAAGCCAGATTAATGTTTGCAAATGCACACACGAACAAAGACCTATATTTTTGGAGAAATATCCTGTGGTCTGATGAAACTAAAATTGAACAGTTTGGCCATAATGACCATCGTTACGTTTGGAGGAAAAAGGCAGAAATTTGGAAGCCTAAGAACACTATCCTAACTGTGAAACACGGGGGGGACTGGTGCACTTCACAAAATAGATGGAATCTTGAGGAAAGAAGATTATGTGGCAATACTGAAGCAACATCTCAAGACATCAGCTAAGAAGTTAAAGCTTGGGTGGAAATTGGTCGTCCAAATGGACAATGACCAGAATGCATTCTACCAAACTGGTTACAAAGTGGCTTAAGGAGAACCAAGTCAATGTTTAGGAGCGCCAATCACAAAGCCCTGATCTCAATCCTATTGAAAATTTATGGGCATAGCTGAAAAGGCAGATGCGAGCAAGGCAACCTACAAACATGGCTCAGTTACACCAGTTCTGTCGGGAGGAATGGGCTAGAATTCCTACATACTATTGTGAAACGCTTGTGGAAGGAGATCCAAAATGTTTGACCCAAGTCCTACAGTTTAAGGGCAATGCTACCAAGTACTAATGAAATGTATGGAAACTTTTGACTTTGCAGAAAGTAATAAAAATTCCTTAAAAATTTTCTCTCTCATTATTCTGGCATTTGGCAAATATAAATAATTTTGGTTCCTAATTGACCTAAAAGGGTTAAGGTTTATTCTGATTTCATGTCAGAAAGTGAAAAAAACATGCAGATGGGGCTTTTTATATAGTGTATGGAAACTTCTGGTTTCAAAGGTATACAATGCAATAGAGAGAGAAAGAGAGCCTGTATATATGTGATGTATGAAGGACTAGAGGGTAAGTACTATACAAGCAGCCTATGTTGGAGTTAGAGTTCCTGTTGCAAGGGGTTGATTGTGTCCCTATTTTAGTAAGTGGGGAAATTCTACACAAGGATGTGGTCTGGACAGGGCAGGGTTAGCGTGTGGCAAGATGGGCAATTACCCAGGGCCTCTGTCTCTCAGAGAGAAACTTCTCCATATCATTTAGGATAAGGGGGAGTTCACACAACATTTTTTAAGAGCAAATTTACTCTTCAAAATCTGCTTCAAATCCTCGTCTGAAAAACGTCTAATTTCCGAGGAGTACTTTCATTTTTGAGACAAGGATGTGCATAGGAAATTTTACTTGTCAGATTTTAGATGTGTTTTTTGGCTAGTTTATGTGTTTTTCAGCACAGTTTTATATAATATTATACTCTGATTATATTGACCCCCCAGGCAGGAAGTAGTAAACCCGCTACATTTGTACACCCTATTGCATTGTCTATACAATGCAATAGGCTGTATAAACGAACACACCCCTTAGTGCTGAAGCACTCAATGTCACAGTAAAAAAAGAATAAAAAAAATGGGGTTGATTTGAATATATATATATATATAT
>JAODAL010005557.1:0-20000 GCA_025379985.1 Phyllomedusa bahiana | reverse complement strand
ACTGGGTCCACTCAAAACAGAGAACCCATCCCCCGATCATCTGGAGTAGGGAGATCTCCAGAAAACCTCCCAAAAACCCGGGCTGGAAATTTGGCACCTGGGGAAAGGGGAACAACCCCCCACCCCTCTGCAGTTTTTTCCGGGAAGGGCCAGCCCTTAGTGGGGGACCCTCAGCATGCTAGGTACAAGGGTCAGCCACCTAAAAGCTGTGACCGAAAATACCTGGCTTCCCCCACCGGGAAACCCGGCTTTTCAGGGGGCCCCGTATGCCCACCCCAGTGGCCCGAAAAAGGGGGAACCAAAACCATTTGGGCGCACCTCCCCATATCCCCCCCCATTGATACAGGGGCCGTAGGCCTTTTTCACCCTGCACAACCCCTCCTTCCCGGGTCCCAAAACCCCTATTTTCAGGGCCGCCTTTTTTCTCCAAAATTTCCCCAGGGGCAGGGACCAAAATTTTCCATGACACTAAGCTGTGGGTCACACTTTGCAATCATTCCCCCCCCCCCCTTGGGAACCAAACCCCGGTCAAGCCACTTAAAACCCCTAGTGGCCCTAACGCATTTTAAAGCCCCTGCAAAAAATTTTAAGTCCTCCACTTTAGTCCCCATGCTGAATTCTAGGGCTACTATTGACAAGCCCTTTACCAGCGCTTCCCCTAAAAACCTTCTTCCACACACAGACTGCCTTGTCATTGTGCCCAGGGAAGGGTCTTCCCTATTTTGGGTCTACAAAAAGACCCCTGGTTTGCCCCGAAAACCAACTATCAGAAGCTGTATCACGCAGATTCTCAGGTGCTTCCCACTAGGGCCCGCTAGGGGCACACCTAAGCCCCAACCGGCTCCCTCTTTGACTGCAGGATTACCATGAGACCAAAGTTTCTTCACCCCAAGGTCTCTGGCCCTCAGTTATTCCTGACCCTGAAGCTTCACCCTTTTGGCTACTAGCTTCCCTGATTTATTCGTGACAACTTTGCTGACTAGGATCACTGTAGCCCCCATAAAAAACATGCTAAAATTTGCGGGGTTCCCACTGCCAATTTCATCACTTGTGTCAGGTTTTTTCCCCATTCAAAATGGGCAGAAAAAGCCCCTCCCAAAAAACCCATATTTCCCAACTTTGAAAATGAAAAAGCAGGATATGTTAGTGGGGCACGCCCCTCTTGTTGGTATGACGCCCCCCTTTAAAAAGCCACACCCCCCTCCCCCTAATGCAAACGGCTTTGGAAGAAAGCCAGGTTAAAAGCCCTTTAGCCAGGTGTAAACCCCCCCTAAGCGGGAGTGCCCCCTTACAGGAGGTAGATGCCCCCTTGTAGCCCAAGTAGTGCCCTCTGTAGCCAGGTAGGTGCCCCCCTTTGTTAGCCAGGTAGGTGCCCCCTTTTTGCCAGGTTTAGTTTGGGGCCCCCTCTGTTGCCCCCCTAGATGCCCCCTCTTTGCCCGGGGTGCCCCTTGTTTCCGGTTGGCCCCCTCTGTTGCAGTAGCGCCCCATTGCCAGGTAGATGCCCCCCCCCCGTTGCCAGGTAGTGCCCCTCTGTTGCCGGGTAGCGCCCCCTTGTTGCCAGGTGGGCCCCCTTGTTGCCAGGTAGATGCCCCCCCTGTTGCCCCGGTAGTGCCCCCATTGTTGCCCGGTAGTGGCCCCCCTGTTGCCCGGTAGATGTCCCCTCTGTTGCCCGGTAGTGCCCCATTGTTGAGGGAGATGTCCCCCTGTTGCCAGGAGATGTCCCCTCTGTTGCCAGGTGTGCCCCCTTGTTGCCAGGAGGCCCCCCTTAGCTAATAAAAATAAAAAAAATAAATCCAGTTACCTACCCGGTCCTGCAGCACGGCCCCTCCGGCGATTCCCCAGGGCGCGGGGGAAGTGTGGCAGCCGGCCCTCACTCCCCTGCAGCCACGGTCATTCCCCTGCGCCGCTGACCTGTATGTGCGGCGCACACACGGGCCGGACATACGGGGGGGGAGGGGGAGAGGAAGATCCCTCCTGCCCCCTCCTGCATAGCGCTATCTTCGCCGCGGCCTTTTAAAAAACCCCCCCGCGCCTGCTGGCGGCGGGGGGGAATCCCAAACTCCCCCGGGAGGGCGGGAGGGGACCCCAAATAGGGGGGGACCCCCCCGAAAAAAAGGGGAGATTTGGCATGTATGTCCAAAACCCCATGTTAATCTTACTGACGGACCCTTTTAATGTCTGGTGATACATTCCCCTGTGCCATTCCATTGGCTCATTTTTTGCAGGGACCCTCTGCGAACGTGGGGATGTTTTTCTTTCACATCTCCTGTAAAAAACTGCTAGGGAAAACTCTCAGTATCCCCGCTAGTTATATCCTGGGCCCTGTAGAACCTTGCTATAGGAAACCCCTTTCTATTTACCTCAGTTTCCTTTTCTGGGGATTTCCTTACCACCTGGGGGTTCCAACTACTGACCTGCCCCTCTCTAGCGCTTGAGCTTACCATCCCCCTCCTTGGGAATAGCAGCTCCACATTTCCCTCACTACTGTCACTGCCAGTCTTTTCTGAACAACTGCAGTAACAGCTACTGGAAGTTCTGCAACATTGGAGCCAAGTTACCTTAGCTGCACTACAAGTCTCAGCACGATCTTTCCCTTCATTCCTACAGGGTCACAATATGGGATTTTCATCAAAGATAGACTGCTCTGAAATGCACTGGACCAGGACTGCACACAAATTCAGGACCGGGGCCGGACATGGCGGGCGCAGCCCATAATGGGTGCCCCACATACCCGGCGCGCCGTCCGGTGCGTGGGGTGAGGGGGCGGAGCTAGTTGCGCATCGCTAAGGGGAGCGCGAGGCCGGCATATAAATAGCCGAGCAGCCCAGGGAGGACGTGAGCCATCACAAGCAGGAGTGATAAAATAAATCAGTGGAGGCTGCCTGTTGTGTATCCAGCGATTGCGTTACTAATGGCGGGAATTTTGAAGTTGAGGAGTGGCTAGCGCGGCTTCGTCTGTGCAGCGGGGGAGGCGGCCCTGGCTTTCCCTGGGAGTGGCAGGGAACGGGGCGTGACTGGGGGGGGGAGTGCGACGCGTTTCGCGCATACCGTTCACTCAGTACTGGCTCTGGGCCTGTGGCTCAGCGAGGGCCGTACGCACCCTCGGAACGCATGAGGCCACTATGCTACCCCAGCGGCCCGTGTCCGTCGTCGGAGCACCCTCCAGGGACCATCCAGGGCCGGACGGTAGCGGTACTCCGGTAGTTCGTGGGACGGGCCCCCCCCCCGGACTGGAAGGAATCCACACTAAACGGGCGGGGACCAGCGAAGCGCGACAGGGCCACCTTCAGCTGCCTGCAGGGTGGCGTTCGGTTGCGGCTCCAGCGTCGTTGTATCCCGTGGAGAAAAGCGGGTGCCCCTGGCGATGAATACGGTCGGGGGGCCCGCCAGAGAGCTTCGCAGAAACTAAGTCAGGATCCAGATGTGGAGAGCCTTTTTCCAGAAGGAAGCGGGTGGTCGAAGGAGTCGTTCGGGGGGGGGGAGGGGGATGGTGGTCGGCAGGTCCGAGTGGGCTGATGCCAGATCGGACGAGTAGGGGACCCACTTGGGGATCTCCACCGAGGGAGGGACACAGGCAGCGTGCGGCAGAGGTGCACTGGTCTGGATCGGCGACGGCCTGGAGTCGGATGTCGTTGGGGCAGCCAAGAACGGGGACCGGGACTTCAGGGATCGGGCACAGCGCGGCTAGCGGGGTTTCATAAGTGCCCGTGCAGCCGGGGGGAGTCCACTGCTATGTGTTTATTTTTCACGCCGGGACAGGTGTCGCAGGGGATCGCGGAGGGTCAGGGCCATTGGGTGGAGGGTCTCACAAACATTACAGCGACTTAGGCGGGGAGTGTGGGTGAATTTTTAACGCGTTTTTTCCGCGGTGTTCCCGGGTCGGAGGGACAGGCGTCACGATTTCGGCGTGCGGGGCCAAGCGATACCCTCTTCGAGTGGGCCAGTGGTACCGCCAATGGGGGTAAGGGATTTGGTAGGTCGAGTAGATACAAGGTTAGCTCGGGGTAACTGGTATTGGTTACAAACGAACAGGGATCTGTGGATGGGTGCGTCTAGCATGACATGGCCAAAGGGGAGGTTATGTCTGCTTTAGGGCCCCACTAGGAGCTCATTTAAAAAAGGAGGTAAAAGAAAAAATTTGGAACGACGAATATATCTAAATATTTTCGATGCTTCATTAGAAAATTATAACTTAGCTAAAGGCAAGCGGGATGAGAGCAAGAAGGAGGAGGAGGAGAAGCGGAGATGGCGGTATGATTCCGCAGACATTTCAAGAATTGGCTTCAGGGCATTTGACATCCTGGCAGTGTCGTTGGCGAAATATCCAAGAGGCAACTGTTCAGCTCATTTTTTGTTATTTGGACTCCTAGGAGAGGCACAGCGAGTTTATGGGGGACAAGCTGTGGCTTCGTTATGACGATGCAATTTCGCAGCGGAAGGCGGTAAGGCCATCAATCCGATGGGACAATTAACAGACATTGGGTTATGGTTGAGGGTTATGGCTACCACTCGGGATGGCCTGCCATTTCAGGGAGGACCTGAGAGGTTCAGGCCAGCAGGGGGCGGCCTCCGAGTCTTTTGGGAGTGGGGTCCCCAGTGGGATTAAGGAATGGGGTCTGCTGGCAATTTAACGAGGAATCAATGTAGTATTTCGGACGAGCTGCCGATTCAGGCACGTTGCTCAGTGTGCAGCGCTGCTCTCACGGTGCGGCCCCCAGGTGTTTTCGCAAGGGAAAGGGAAGGGGGTCTGGTCCTACACACGGGGTGACTCCGCCGTGATATATTCTCGCGATGGAGCGTTACCTAGGTAGGTATCCAGATAGGAAGGCGGCGATGTTGTTAGCATGTGTCTACCGCGAAGTTTTTCGCATGCCCATAGCCGCCACACGAGATACCTTCAACAATTAAAAATTTAGACGCTGGCAGAGGTTGGTAGCGGAAAAATTGAAAAGAGGTGTTATTGGGTAGGATGGCGGGTCCTTTTAAGTCGCGGCGATTCGGACTTGGTGGTTTCTCCTCTGGCGTGCGGTCCAAAGAAGGAACCCAATAAGTTTCGGTTGAGTCCATCATTGTGTCTTTTCCGAAAGGCTTTTCGGTGGAATGACGGGATCGAACCCTGAATTGTGCTCGTTGGTTTATAACCTCTTTCGATACGGCGCTTGTTGGGTAGGCGGTTTGGTCCGGGTGCACGATGTTGGCCAAAAACGGATATGAATCCGGCTTTCGGTTGTTGTCGGTGCACCCTGAGAGTGCTCGGCTGCTGGGGTGTTATGGAGGAAGGGTCGGTTTTTATAGTCGGTGTTTGCCGATGGGATGTTCAATATCATGCTTCTACTTTGAAGCTTTCTGTTCCATTTATTAGAATGGGTGGTGCGGAGATGTTTCAGGGTTATCATCAGTTATTCATTATTTAGACGATTTCCTTGCATTGGGCCCAGCTGGACTCAGAGGTTTGCGCGGTCGCTGTTGGGCATCATGCAATGGGTGGCATGTCATTTCGGGGTCCCCATTGGGCCCCGGAAAAAAAACGGAGGGTCATACCACTTCCAATTAATTTCTAGGGATACGGATTGACTCAGTAGTATGGAATGTAGCCTGCAGAGGACAAATTGGAAGATATGAGCGAATGAGATTGGGAGGTGGTGGCGTGTAAAAAAGTGAACGCTCAAGGGGAACTTCAAATCGCTTCTTGGGCAAGCGGAATTTTGCTTGCCGCATTATACCTAATGGGGAGTTCAGCGCGCCTCATCATTTTTATACGATTGACGGCAGGACATGAGGGTAGGACTTGCGGTCTGGCAATCCTTTTGTGTCAATACAATGGCGCGTTCCATTATCTGGATAGGGCACTATCCAATGCTGATATCGAGGTGTTCACTGATGGGCGGGGAGTAGTTGGCTTCGGAGCTTTGTCAGGGGGAATGTTGTGCAGAAAAGATGGCCCTGAGGCATGGTGGAAGCGAGGATTGGTGAAGAATCAAGCCCTCCTTGAGTTCGTTCCCTATTGTTTTGGCAGGTAAGACCTTTGGGGGCGATCGTTTAGGAACAAAAAGGTACGTTTTCATTTGACAACTTGGGCGTTGGTGCAGCCATTAATTCTCTGTCCGCTTCTTACGCCCCCGGTTCTTAGTCTATTACGGTGGTTAGTGTTGCGGTGCCTGGAACTTAATGCATGGGTGGTGGTGAGCATGTGCCTGGAGTCAAGAACAGCTTGGCTGATGCTCTGACTCGTTTTGGCAGTTGGAAACAGTTTTCGGGAGTGGCACCGGAAGCTGCGTCGGTTGGATTGAGTGCCCTCAAGAAATTGTGGCAGTGGTTTTGATACCCGCGAATCGGCTTTTTCGGTTTACACTAACCAAAGGATCGTGGGATACATATTCTGCCTATTGGGCACTCGTGGGTGCGATGGGAGGATGGTGTAAGGGCCACTGGTTTCGGACGGAGAACAAGGACAGCGGCATTATTCAGTTTATTAGGGCCATGTGGTTAGTGAA
This sequence comes from Phyllomedusa bahiana, assembly GCA_025379985.1. Classification (NCBI taxonomy): domain Eukaryota; kingdom Metazoa; phylum Chordata; class Amphibia; order Anura; family Hylidae; genus Phyllomedusa; species Phyllomedusa bahiana. Next base: position 13,506 of record JAODAL010005557.1, on the reverse strand, counting down.
GGGTGGTTGCGTCTCCAAAGGTCAAAGCGATTATTTCAGCTTTGGCCTTTGGTTCAAAGCAAGGGGTATAACTGATGTGACAAAGGCTTTTAGTGTAGTGCAGGCTCTGAAGGGTTTTTGAGACGGGGTTCCATAATAGCAGATATCGGTCGCCAGTTTATGTTTAATCTTTGGGAAACGACTGCGGCACACAAGATACCTGGGTTTGTGCAATCGGTTTTTGAGGAGAGTCTTTTTCGTCTGGCTTTTGCGTTAGCCTTTTTTGGAGGCCTTGTGCATAGGTGAGTTTGGTGGTCAAGTAGGGAAGTAGCCGGGGGTGTTACAAAGGTGAGGACCGTGCCAAAGGAGTCAGGGGGGGGTCTTGTGGTGACATAAGGGGGTTCCAAGAAGATCAAGCAGGTAGGGGTAAGTGTTCTGCATTGGGGGCAGTTCAGGGTCCTTGATGTGCCCTGTTAGGGAGCTATGAGGATTATTGGGGCCGGCGAGGGGGTATTCGCGGGTCCTTTACTGGTGATGCAGTTGGTAGGTACCTGTCTCGATTACCAATTTACAGCGGTATTTAGACGTTGTTTAAGGGGACTCGGTTTAGGATCCGGGGCAGTTTGCACCGCATTCATTCCGGAATTCGGAGCAGCAACAGAAAGCAGCGGGGTGGGGATTGGACCGCGGTAGCAGTACCGGAAAATCGGCAGATGGGATTCAGACCGTTATAGATTGTATATACGCCCACATTTGGTCCAGATACCATGAGTGTGTGTGTGTGTGTGTGGGGCGGGCGGGGGTGGCAGAAGGGGGATGGGGCAGTTGTGGCGGTTCAATACTTGCGCATTTTGTGTTCCTGTTACCTCATCCCCCCTTCCAACCTCCTTCCTTTTTCTCATTCAGGGCAACGAAGTTAATTTGATAGTCGGTAATTCATACGTGCACTAGGGCACAGCGGGCGGCCCTTCCGGCAGCTGGGGTAATACCGGAAGAACAGCTGTAGTGCGACTGGATCGGGAAAGAGGACTTTATGGGGTCAGGTTTTTCCTGACTTTCAGCGTTGGTGTCTTGGGATCGTCCTCCGAGATATTGCATTGTTTAATGTTGGGGGGACATGACTATAGGGTTTGGCTGACCTATTACGGGATTGATAAGGGACACACGGATTTGATTTTTTGTGGTTATGGTTTTTTATCCTCGAATGGTGGATGGTTTGGTTCCCGATATAGTGCGAGATTAGCTTGGAGGCAGCGGATTCCATGGCGGGCATCAATAGGGCTAGGGTCAAGGTGAATAGAGGCGATAGCAACGTTTCTAGTTAGGAATGGGGGATTCGTAGTTGTGAGAATATGGAGTTAGAACCGGGAGTTGGTGAATTAAGGGCGTAGCGATGGTGTCATTTGATGCTAGTGGGGTGGATCTTGATAGGCATTAGATATTCGTGAGGGCTAGAAATGGGCTTTGGGCTGTGGGGGGCGTCGGGCGGTCATGAGGGGTCACGATCGCTAGCTGTGTGCGGGTTGGAGGTCCTTGGGGTCAGGTAGATTAACGGGGGAGTCAGGCTCGGCTAGGCTCCCTCAATTTCTTGGCATGGGACCACAGGTCGTCTGGCGAAGGTCTGACGGGCTCCACAGTGGCGGCGTCCTTGGGAGCAGGTGATGATTTGGTGAGCCACCAGAGGTGGCTTTGGTGCCTGAAGACGTAGGGGTGATGGCTGGGGGTAAAATTGAGTCTCACAAGACCGGATGGTTGGATTCATTGTTTTGGCTCCAAGGACCTCAGCCCAAGTTGGTTCTTTTAGGTTTGCGGAAGGTTTTGGAAAAGTTGTCTAGGGTGTATGGGGTTGGAGCAAATGAGTGGGTTGGGATTGATAATCATTTGCGGATTGCATCATCTGTTATTTATGTGTTAATCTATATTTTATGTTAATAAATGGGCTGTGTGGCCAATTTTATCCAAGCAGGTGTAGTGTCGTTATTGGTAAGGTGACAGTGGGAGGGGGTGGTATTGACTACAGCGAAAAGGGGTAGCGTTGCACAGGGTCAAGGACGGGGCCCGGACATGGGGGCGAAGCCCATAATGGGAGGCCCACAATGACACGGCGGCCTGTCCGGAGCTTTGTGGCTGGGGTGAGGTGGGCGGAGCTAGATGCACGTCGCTAAGGGGAGGGGCCGGCATATAAAAGCCGAGCCCCAGGCGACGTGCGCATCACACGCAGGAGTGATAAAAAAAATCAGTCCCACCTCCGCCCTGCAGACAGGGGATGGGGGGGGGGGTTGTTTTTGGATTTATGGTTGGAATTATTTTGTGAGTGAAGTTGCGGTGGTAGGTGAGCTTTCATTGACATATAGGGCTGTTTGTCGCTGCAGCTGGCGGGTTGGGGTCACATTTGGGTCGGTAAGATTAAACGGGGGAGTCAGCTCGGCTTAAGCTCCCAATTTCTTGGATGGAACCTCTGTGGTCTGGCGAAGGTTGGGGCTCCTCAGGCGGCGTCCTTGGGAAGCAGGTGAGGAATGTGAGCCACCAGAGGTGGTTTTGGTGCTGAGAAGGGGGTGATGGCTGGGGGTAAAAATTGCGTCTGCCTGACCCGGTTGGTTTGGATCATTTTTTGGGCTCCAAGTTCATCAGCTCCCCCAAGTTGGTTCTTTTAGGTTGCGAAGGTTTTGCGAAGTGTTAGGGTGTATAGGGTTGGAGCAATTGAGTGAGGTGGGATGATACTCATTTGCGGATTGATTATCTGTTATTTATTGTTAATTATATTTATGTTATAATAAAAATGGCTGCTGTGGCCAATTTATCCTAATGCAGGTGTCGTGTCGGTTATTGGTGAGGTGACAGTGGGAGGGGGTGGTATTGACTACAGCAGCAAAAGGGTAGGCGTTGCTCAGGGGCATGTGTTGGCACATGTTTTTCGATCACTCCCATCTGTGTCATCTCCATCATTACGCTGGAGCACTGACACACTAACGTGTACACCCACCATGAAATGGAGGTCTTTCACAGAGGGTTTTGTCTTCTTGAATCACTAACATGACACACAATACGCTCCTAGTCTCCGTATACATGGTAGCAGAGCCCTCATTTCCAGGGTTTGACTTCCCCCCTCCAGGCAATGCAATGGCCGTGTTGCCCCCAGGCAACTCAATCAAACTTTGCGCCCACCTGCAGAGCGCACCTGATTGCTAATGGCTAACACATCAGCTCCGCAGGGAACTGACATTTAACAGCACAGTCTCAGGACAGCAATCAATACACAGACATACGCACCTGCTCACATTGTGATATTACAGCCTGAACCACTAGGGGCGCACCTGCATACTTGCACGTTACAATCCCTGGTACACACAGTGAACGCTGGGGATCCATGGGTACACGCATTTACTGACTGGAACCCCAGACACCTCACACACAGCTGCCTGGCCACACAAACTCACAAGCTTTTCCAGCAGGAGATGCCAGGTGGACACCTGGTTGCTAGGGGTAACACATTAGTCCATCTGAAAAACTGATAGTTGTAACACATTTCTCCAGTTGGTCATCCAACCACAGGACATCTCATCTGCACTACTTCATAGCACTGTGAATCACGACCTCTAGGGGCACACCTGAGCTGCTCTTCTGATACTAGCTTGTTCACACAGGGATGCAGTAACTGTGAGCTAACTCTGGGACCCAGCACCCCTCCCCCAGCTCAGGCCATTGGGACCTTGCTCATGGATCAAGAATGTTAGCTTTGTTATTGACATTTTCAATAATGGCTGATTGCAAATATATCATAAACCATATAAGTTCATATTTTCAAGTCCACATCTTGCAGTCTCACACCCTCAGGACTCTTTCTCAGGCCTGGCAGTGTGTCCGGGCTCCATTTTGTACATCCAGTGTGATGAGATAACATTTGGACTTGACTGACTGTCTCAAAACCCGTTTCATAAAACAACAGGAACAGTCCTTACCGGTCTGAAGTCTGAGGTTCAGTTCTGCGACCTCTAATGCTGCCTGTCCATGTCAGCCATGGGTGGGGCTGCAGCCACCTCGTGCACACAGGCTTGTTAGTTGCAGCGTCTTGGCCTCCTCATGAGAGGGCAGTCAGGAGCACATCTCTCTGCTCTGTCGGCACTCCAACAGCGCTCCTCCTTCAGGACCGTGGTAGCAGGCACTCCTGCTGCATCCAGTGTTTGCACATTGGCAAACAGCAGCACGCTGGTTCCCTCAAACCCAACTTGGCCTCTTCAGAAGTGGACACATTCCTTGCTGGTCGACAGTCGCCTCCGGGCCACAGGGCATCCCACACATGCAGTAGTCCACCTGCAAACAACCGCCACACCATTCAGCTGGTTATGCTTGACAGCCACCTTGTTCTGGCCTTTTCATCTGACATCCAGCATGCAAGACAAGCTTGGGCGATCGTGGTAAAGTCACTTTCCCAGACCTCTGTTTTGGTTGGAGTAATTTTTATCGGCCTCCTGTTCTGCCTCCCACTCTACTTGGAGCTTTCTGATTATCCTCTCGTGGTTGGCTGGCCATTTTCTCCCTTTCATGTATAGCCTTTTTAAATGGTCACTCATGTTGCTTAGACAAACTGCTGGGCCCACAGCTTTTCATCTCTTGCTGCTGGGGTTGCCTGCACCAACTTGGACAGCAGCTCCTCCATGGCAAACAAAATTATTAGCACCAGCAAAACAGTCTTTTTTAGACAACACAGCTCTGTAATGGGGTTTGTACCACACGTGTCTCTCCAGAGACATCTCTCCTGTGCACTAAGGCGCCTTCCCTCCCACAGGCAACAGTCTGTTTACGGGTGTGTCGCTTCTAAAAAAACTTTGCTTTCTCTCAATAGCTAAATTTACAGCAGTCATAGGTTGATTGCAGCAGTCCTATTACAAACTGCATTTTTTCTGCTCACTTTGTGCACAGATTGTTAGTGCTCAATACTTGCCCGCATCCTCCACCAATTGTAATGACTCATGCCATTTGGAACGTCCTGGGGGTATTTAGCTCTCGGATCGACGTCTTTGGTTAACGGATCATGTGCATCCAACACAGGCTTCTGTTGAATCAGGCCTCAGCCAGTTTTATTGAGGCACAGTAGACTATAGCGAAAAACAAATAAAATTCCTCGGCCGTCTGGCCACTAACTATACATAATCTTTGAGACCCTCTCTATCAGTGCCTCGGCACTTGCCGAGCACCCCATCATACTTTAACCACGCTGGGGTCAGATTCTTTCCAAGCCTCTGGGGAACCAAAGCCTTTCTCCAGCTCTGACACTGCCTCCACTCTCAGGCAGAAGACCACCGCCCCCACGAATCATCTGGTGTAGGAGGTCCTTTAAATAGATCTCCAGAAACCTACCCAATACCTGGGCTGGACCATAGCACCTGGAAGGGGAAAAAAACCCCCCACCCATCTGCATTTGTTCCCGGGGAAGGCCACCCCTTTGGGCGGACTCAGCCATCTAGGTACAAAAGGGTCTCCACCTAATGCTGCGACCACAATACCTGTTCCCCCCCCAAGACCAGGCTCTGGGTGGACTAGCACCTAGGGGCGCATCCCAATTAATAAATAATTTATAATATATATATTAAAAAATTTTATAAAAATAATATAATAATATATATATATTTTCATACACACACTGTAGTGACTAAAATTTGGGTTTTAAACTGTCTGTCGGTTATATTTACTAATATTGGTTTGCAAAATTTTAGTATAAAAAACATACAATATGTATAGAATGTGTGTGTGTTGTATATTAATATATTTTAATATGCCACACACTTTTACTTACACTTATGTTATTTATATATACAAAAAGTATGAAAAAATTTTATATTATTTATATTAAATATATATGTAGAAGGAAATAAATTTGACCCCTTTGCTGATTGTTAAATATATTTTATTATATCTATAGGGTTAGGTTGAAAGGGTAGGGTAAAAAAAAAATAAAAAAAACAAATATAAAACATCTAGTATTTAAATATATATAATATATATTTTATTTTAAAATGTAAAATAACTATAAAATTTTAAAACCCCTTGAAGGAGGGGATTTTTGACACAACACTTTGTGGAGCAATTTTTTGGAGGTGGGTTTTCTTTGATTTTTCCCAAAACTTTATTTTTTTCCCAATGGATTTTACTTGAGTAGAATGCCTCAAAAATTTTACAAGGGTTTAAATTTATTAAAAAAAAATCAAAAATGCAAAACCATGTAAATCACTAGTGTGAAGAAGCCGCTTCTTACAATGGAATCAATGGGGAATTTTTTACAGTGGTTTTGGACGCTCCAAAATAAGGTGAAAAAAATCACGTGAACCCCCCTAAGGGTTTTTATAGGACTATTTGGGGTATATATGAGCTTTTAGGAGATTATTTGGGGCGCGGGTTGCTGATCTGCAGTAGCTTTTAAAAAGGGTTTTTTTTTTTCTGAATTTGGAGGTCAGAGGACCCAAAATGAAAGTCTGAATTTGGGCTCAAATAGAGGTAAAAATAGAGTAGGACATCTGTACTGAGGTCCCCTTAAGTCGGGGTGGCCCTTAAAAAAGTTTTGAAACAAAAAAATGTGAACTAAAACCTCAAGTTTTTTTTTTTTATAATTGTAGATACATAAATGCTTTCCCTTGCAGGTTTCCTTTTTTTTTATAGCCTTTTTGTGGGGGTGTGCTGCGGTATTGGAGTTGTGTAAGGACCACACCATGCCAGTGGTACACCCCGTGTTCATATTGTTTTTTCAGAATGTTTTTTTGTCAAAACCATAGTTGCATTTGGGATATATTGCTTTTAAAATAATACAGGGGGGAATGGATGCCCCCATTTGTTTTTTTGCACCCCGCCCCCTCCACAGGTTCTGGGTCAGTTCAGTTTGCTTATAGCTTTTTTTTTCTCTCTTTTTTTGGAAGGCAAGGGGCCCCAAATAAAAGTCTGAAATTTTGACTCAATGAGAGGTAAAAAGAGTAGGACCATCTGTACTGAGGTCCCGTTGAAAGTTAAAGGGGGTTAAACAGTTTTGAAAAAAACTTGAAAACAAAACCCAAAAAAGTTTTTTTTTTCATTACCGAAATTATTTGGGCACTATATTTTTGGATTAAGAAGCTGAATATAGAATATGAAATTAGGGAGACCATGGGCATACTTTTTAATACTGTCTAATACTTTTGGCTAGGGGAGCTTAAAATGGCCGATTTTTTAATGTATAAAAATCTACATGTAAGCACTTCTGTCTAAACCCCACCATTTATTTTGTTTGGGCCTAGTCTTGCCCAAAAATTTCGGGAAAACTTTGCTTTTCATTTTTTTCCACACTTTAAACACAACCCTTCTTGTGAAGCTACACCTACTTTAAAACATGTCTTTTTCCCAATGCAGTGCACTTACACCAATTTACATATGATATAACATGTTGCCAATTTTTGGCAAAACTGCAATAGATTTCTGGCGCAATTATAATAAAATTTCCCCTATTTTCGTAAAATATAACAACGCTAAAAATTCAAGAGGTCCATGGGCCCTAAAAAGATAAGTGTTGGGGGGCATTAGATGTTTTGGCCACGACACATGGGCAAACTTCCCCCACTCTAAAGCTCGGACTTTTAGGGGTTGAAACAGTTATAGTGCGTGTACCGTGTGCGCGCTATCGCCAGCTTTTGGGAAAACGCCCCGGCTGCGCATACTTAAAAGCAGGCTTCAACCCCGCCCTATTGACTTTAAACTTTCCAGGGGAAAAATGCCAAAAAAAGCGACATTACTTCTTTTTACAGGGGCTTGTTTGCCAGGGAAAAGGGGTAACGACCAAAGAGTCTCTGTTTTTACTGTATTTCAGGGCGTATTTTGGCGCATTGAGGTGCAATTTTGTTTCCAAAGCGCCCTAAAAATAAGTTGTAGAAATACCCTTATGGCCTTAGGGGGCTTTCACCGAGGTTTTTTGGGGCTTTTTTTAGCATTTTTTTTGCTTTTTTTGGGGCATTTTTTAATGGGGGTTTTTTTGTACAAAAGGCACAGCAATTTATGCGTACATTACTGACAAAAAACGCTCAAAAACGCACCGTGTAAAAACACCCTTATATGAAAATTCCTACCAGCTGGGCCAGTTAGGATGGTTTAAGAGAGGAAAAAAGGATCTTAACCCGGGAATAAAAACCCTCTTGAGGCCCCCACCTAATGAAAAACAGCTGAATCATACATAAAAATGCACACACTCTAAGAGACAATTTGGGAGCGGGGAAAGGCAACAACACTGAAAAAAAAATGAAGAGCAAAGTAAAAAACAAACCCGGGGGTGTACTTAATCTGTATTAAAAATCCCTTACCCATAGAGATTTCATTTCCGTTGTATTATAAAAAATTTTCTTAAATTCTTTTACTTGAGTTATCTATGTCCCTGAAAAGCTAGGGGTTTTGAGCAGTTTAATCCAGGTCGACTAAAAGCCCTACAAATTCCCCTGCGAGCAAGCAAACACGGAAACTACTGTGCGTGTACTTGGTTTCTACAATGCAAGACATACATACATCCTTCCCCGGTGGAAAGTTTCGTAATGGCAAGTTTTTGGCTTTTATTTTATGCAATAAATAGGCATCTTTCTAAGGCACAGCCCTATGGGGATGTATGATTTTTGGGTTCCAGGCGCCATTTTTTGCACAAAATTTAGTATGTAAATGCCCCCTAATCTATGAACCCGGGTCTACAGCGGGGCATAAATCAGGGACATTTTAGCACTAAAAAAGACAATTCTGGGCCCGGAAACCCCTTTGAAAAATGGGTTTTTCCTTTCCGCTTAATGCCCTGGAATTTCCGTACTGAAACTATAAATGTGTAGCTTTTATCGGTTGTAGTGCACAGCCTCCCCACGCCCCCTGAAAAACAGGCGCAAACAAAGTGTCGCAGGCGTTCTGTAATGCCCTGATATTGTAGTGCCCTCTTTAAAAATATCGCAAAAGGGCCCCATTCAACTTTTTCCCCCCAGAGTGGATCACCTTTTATCACCATAGACTTTGCTGGGTCCCAGTGCAAAATCTATAACAAGCCCCACCTACCATTGTTATTTATTACCTGATGTCCTTTACATGGCAGGGAGCCTCTGGATATTCCTGGGACCAGAGGGCATTCTGACTTGTACCCTTTCATGTAAGCTGCACCCCCCATAACCCCCCGATCTTTTTAAAATTTCCAAAACTCTTCTTGTCTACATTTTATGTTCAGGGCAAAACAAAAATTCAGGTCATTTTCCCCGTAAAGTTGCAAAGCACATTAATGACCCCCCAAAAATCCCATACATTTAGTCCCCTTTATAAATATTACAAGAAACTGAACCCCTATAAACAAGCTGGTTACACTTTGTGCCTTTATTACAAAATATAGTGATCCCGTAAAATCCTCAGCAATAGCCAGTGAGCCCATATCATTTCCACTGACTTGTACTGCCCTCATAACATTACAGTAAATGCCTTAATGATATTACAACACACAATCTGGAATCACAAAATATTCCCAACAGTATCCAGTAACCTCATAATGCTTCATAGAACCTTCATAGCATTATCTGCCACAATGCCCAATAATCAGGACAGTTACAGTATGTACCAAACCTACATTACTAACGCAGTTGGTGACCCCATAACACTCCCAGTAGTAGCCAGCAAACCCCCCATACATAGAATCCTAATACCACCTATTCAGTGCTGCGGTCCTCCTCCACCAGGAGTAGCTTCATACAGGAACCCACAGATAACATCTTCATTAATGCCACTGAACATTGAAGAGACAACTGCAGAAAAAGTAAACGGACTGTGCCAGCAGGGAAAGCATCATACCTAGACACATCGGGACTATACTGAATTTAGCTCTGTTCCCTGTTTGATAACCCTTCATTAAATAGACTTTAAGGGAAAAAACATGCCCCCTTTTGCAGAGATTTAAGTACCAAAGCCAGACACCCCTGATCACCCGGAAATGTTCTTGATCTGCACACTATTTTTTTTTAACAGAATTTGATAAACACCACCCATTTGGCCCCCCTGAAAAAATATAAGGTTGGCAAGCATGGGCAAAATGACCTTATTGTATTTCTCTGTATATTAAAACAGATTGTCTATGTTTTTAAATGATCCTTATGTTTTATTTTCTAGAGATTTGTAAAAACGATACATGGTCTCCCTCGTGTGTCATAAAAAGTAATTCAGTTTCTAAGATCTAATTAGATGATATATATAATATGTAGGTGAGAATCGAGCTGCAAGGTAGAAATAAATTTGGGTTTTAGTAACTTTTGCCAAGCCGGTCTGTTAAACCCATTGAACAAGTGAAATCATCCACAGCATGTTCGGTTCACTTCATTGCGCCATTGTTATTTTGGCGATTTCAACTGTACAGAATTTAAATTGGGAAACTAAAACCCTGTGGCTCTCACAAAGGAAAACAGGTTTTTGTCAATAACAAAAGAAAAATTACCTTTCCCGTCTGGTGCAGGATCCAACTAGAGGAAAGTCCCTTCGGGACTTAAAATTGACTACAGCCCAAACAGAGTTAACAAAGGTTTGGGTTTGGGGGGCACCTGGGAAATAGTGACCACAAAATAATACATTTCCTTTTTATCCTTTAATAGAGTATTTTTGTTGAGGACCCACAAAAAAAATGAATTTCAGGAAGGCATTTGAATCTACTTAGAGGGGCCCTAAACCCATTAACTAGGATGAGGTCTTCAAATATAACAGAACAAATAATAAATGGGAGATTTCTAAAAACATCTTAAGCGCCCACTGTGAGAGGTAAAAGACCTTATGGAAATAAAGTGATTAGAAACAAGAAAAACAATTTTGGATCAAAAGAGATCTAAAGGGTCAATAAATAACAAAAAGAAAGGTTTAAGCTCCTTAAACAGGAGGGGGAGTCAGGAGGCACTAAAAAACTAAAAGGGAAAAAAAGAAAATATGGAAAAAATGAAAGACCGAAAAGCTGGGACAAAAAGGGCAGAGCCAAAAGAGTAAAACAAACCCCCCAAAATTTTTTTTAAACTAATAAATAGTAAAAAGACTAAACTAAAAAATTTTGGGCCCTTTAAAAAAGTAGTGAGGGAGTTTTGTAAAGGGAATGAGGAAAAAAAAAACCTTTTAAACTTTTTTTTCCCCAGTACTTACCGGGGAAAAATGACCTTCCTGTTAATAGCAGAGGGATGAGGTAAACCCACCTTAAATGTTTCTTGTCTAAGGGTGATTTTCACACAAGTTTTTCGCGCTAAAGTGTCAGTCCCAAAAAACACGTTTCCTTGTTGGAAATCTGCGTTTGCAATGTGGAATTTTGAAGGGGAAAAAAAGGAATGTTAAGATAGTTTTCATTTAAAATACTTTAGTTTTTTTTGTCATGTAAAAAGCCTAAAAAATGACAAAAATTCTTTGAGGCACCACAGTACACACTAAAAAAATGCTCAAGAAAAATCATTTATGTCTGATTGGATTTTTTTCTAAGACAATTCCGCATCCAAATTCCCCCATCGAACTACCCTCCCCCAGGAAAAAGGTGTAGCTCCCCCTTTAAAAAATTTAAAAAAACATCCCCAGGTCCTAGGGTATAACCCCCCCCCGTCCCCAAAGGGAAAAATAAGTAATGTGATACACAGGCCTTATTTTTAAATATTTATATAATTTTTTTGTGTCGTTTTTTCTCACAGACATTTTCATATAGGGGTAAAATTTTTGGGGTTATGGGAAGGGGGGGGGGATAGGATTCCTTTTTTTCATTTTTTTTTGTTTTAAATTTTTTGCTTATACATATTGTACCCCTCCCCTCATAATTCAGAAATACATTACTTTTAATTTTTATGCGACTTGCTGATTTTCCCCTAATTGGGCTGACATTTACCCGGGTTTAAAACCCAAACTTCTGCCAGCTGCCCACCCCCGAGTAAAATGACCCGGGGGGAGGAACCTGAAGGCCTTGCTAATTTGTATCAAGGTTTTTATCGCTGTTAAAAAGACGGAAGGCAGAAACAGCAATAAACTGTCGCTCCCTTTCCAGGGGAGAGCCTGGCTGCCCCGGGACACCCGCTCCCCCCTCCTCCCGGATCACATCCGGGTCAAATTTTTTGAAAAACTGTCTGGGTTTCTAAAATTACAATTTTTGCACAAGCCCCCCAAATTTTTATTTCCAGGCATTTTTATGAAATGAGAGGGTGCTCGAGGGGTTTTCAAATGGAAACAAATTTAATTTTAAGACCGGGCGTTTTCAAACATAGGCCCTTAGGTGGGAAAGGGGGCGAATCGATTCAAACAAAAGTAAAAAATTCGTTTAAAATTTCAGGAAAATTTTGGTTCGGAACGAATTTGAACTTTGGGGGTACTTGGGTTTTGGGAAACGAAGGGGGCTTTTGATTGTTAAAATGGGGGGCGAGCACATGGCGCTACAGGGGGCAAAGCACCCCTGGGGGGGAAAGAAGGGCAAGCCTGCATGAAAATGTCCCGAGGTGAAGAAAATCAGGGGGCCCCGGCGGGATTTTTTATAAAAAAAGGTCGGGGCGCACCCCGGGGGGCTCACACCCCTTCACTGTACTTGGGGAAAGGGCTCCGGGGCTGATAGCCCTTACGGGGAAGGGAATTGTTTTTTAAAAGCGATTTTGTGGGGTGTCTCAGCCTTGTCCAGAAAATTGTTTTTTAAGGGTTTTTTTAATTTCAAATTTTTTTTTGGGGTTTTGGATTGAAATCCAGTGTGGGTCCACTGCAGCTGCATTTAATTCAATACCCAAGGGGATCTAAGCCAGTTCCGTTGTTTCATTTAAAGAAACAGCTTTTTTTACAATAAAAAATTACCACTTCATTTTTGGTGGGGTCAATTCCCTTTTTTGGGGCCCTTTACTCCAGGGGTTAATTAAGCGTTGTTTTTGCTGGTTTGCGACCCCCCAAAAAACCGCCTTTTTTTAAAGCCAAAATATATAAATTTTTCCTTAGCCTAATTTTAAAAAGCAAAGGTTAATTACCCAAAGTATCTTTGTTTGTGGCCTTTGAAAACACCCCAATTGTTTCACGCTACAAAGCTACTTTTTTTTGGGGCTCAATTCTTTTGGGGGCCCAAATTTTCAACCAGGGGTTAATTAAACGTTTTTTGCTGGGGTGCCCGACCCCCAAAAAAACCCTCTTTTTTAAGCAAAAATATAAAATTTTTCCTGTCCTAATTCACAAGCAAAAGGTTTAATTTCAAAATGTATCCTTTTTTGTTTGGCGTTGAAAAAACGCAATTTTTAACAAAGCTACAAAACTACTATTTTTTTTGGGGCTCCCAAATTTTTTGGGGGCAATTTACATCCAGGGGTTTAATTTAAAAAGTTGTTTTGGGTGGGGGTGCTGACAAAAAAAAACCTCTTTTTCAAGCCAAAAATTTTATACATTTTTCCTGTGCCTAATTCATGTCCCAAAGGGTTTTTTAAGTGTTTGGCTTTTTTCATTTTTGGGAAAAACCACAGGGGCCCCATGTAGAAGTCGCCGGGTCGAGGCCCGTTTTTCCCGCCAGTTTCCCGGCGGAATTTTGGCCCCCCC